>JANCMC010008574.1:1076908-1139811 GCA_024363005.1 Charaxes varanes | reverse complement strand
CATCCTGCCTGTCAACAGCTCAATAGTCTGCCTCTTGGAATAGTTTCTAAGAAAACACGTTGTGTACAACACAAAAAGTTCATGAATAGCGTATGAGAGTCATACAGTTTAGTAAATCTTTCGGCACGTGAATTGCACGTTATTTTATCTGTATAAATAGATTATATTATTTTATTTATGTTAAAATAAAATTTGAAATTAAACAAGTTGTAAAAATAACAAGAAAATACATTTTTTTTCATCGAAACTTGCATACTGTGAAGAAAATTAACGTATTATCTTATATATTTATTTTTCTTTTTAATTTATGATTATTTTATTTTGTATCTCAGTAAGTTAAATTTTAAACTTATTCCTATCTACCACCAAAGACAAATGAGTAAAATATTCATTTATATTTGCGTTAGTTAAAGAAAAATGATTTTTTGCCATGTTTTCTAAGGTAAATATGTACTTACATAATCTATATCTGTTTAATTAAAAAGTAACTGAGCCATGCAATCGCTTTGGGGCAACTCAGTATACGATAAGGCAAATTACACAATTTCTATTGTGTTTACGGATCATTGTTTAGTTCGAAATGCAATATTCCACAGATGCAATATCAATCACTACGTAAATAGGTATTGCTTTTTTTTGAACGGATGATTCTAAATCTTAATATATCAAAACTACGCGTCACGTTGTTTGTCCGTGATGGATTTCTAAACTACTTACCCGATTTCAATCAAATTTGCACACTGTGAGCAGTTTGATCCAACTTGAAATATAGGATTAGCGTACATCTCAATTTATAGTCACAAACAAAAAGGAGTCGCTGAAAAGTGTGTCCGTGCAAAACTTCCGAACGAATGCACCGAATTGGATAATTCCTTTTTTGTTGTTCGTCGTGGTTAGGAAAAGGTTTGTATAATAAAAAAAAGAAATGACAGAGCGAAAGCGAAAGTGAAATGGAACGGAAACGGAACGGGACCGAAGAAAAGTTATACGAAATTAGAATGTAGTAAATAGTAAGTAACCCAACGTTCGGGCAGGACACCGTCTGCCGGGTCCGTTAGTAGTTTGTAAAAGTTAAAAGTTGATTAAACATGCGGACAACTGCGGTATGGTGTGATCAAAAATAGTAAAAAAAGACGCTATTATTCTAGTTAAATAAGCAAAAACTTGATAATCATAGTAACAGGCAAATCGCAGATATCTTCAATACATGAAATGACTACTAATATTGCCTGTGTGAAAGTTGGTGTCGTTGTACAATAGCGATTCGTCGAGAGACACGTCGACGCATCAGGACTTTGTTCGCATGCAAATAAAAAAAATCTCATGTTTTCTAAATTGAAGAGGAACACTACAAAATTTTTAGAACAGGTTGCCCACGTCAAGAACACGTTTACTAGCTACAACTTTTAAAATTAATTGTTGACTAGTTTAAGTTTTGATATAACGATGAACGGTCGCTTCGAAAAGAGACTGCCAAAGAAGGTGAATGGGGCTCGTCTAAATGAGGATATCAGCACAATAAGAACGGATGAAGTGATGACGCCTAATAGATCAAAATTGAGAAGAGAAATGTGCTGTCTCAAAAACACATCTGGTGGGACAGGTTAGAAACACTACAAGTTTTGACTGACAATAATAAGCGCAATTCCTGATGTATTTCCTTATTTAATAATTGTTAGTAGTTCTAGATATTTTAAAACATTAAAGACATTTAGTAGATACATTACGTAAAACAAAAGACATAAACATTCAATCCAATCACAGCGTAATTGTAATTTACGAATTCCTCTATTCTGTGATACGGCACTAAAATACGCCCTCCATTTTATCGCAAAACGTCTAGGTTCGCATTTCGCATCATGAATTTATTGCAAACGTCGTTACATTGACTATATACGACTTAGTCAGAAAAGGTCTTACAACATTATTTATTTGTTGCTTCTTAGCTTGCTACTGAGTAAACCACCGTGCTTATACAGGCTAGCGTAGCCTAAGCAGTGGTTGAGTCGATCGCTAGGTTAAGCAGTTCCAACATTGGTTTTCAAAATATCTGATCTCCTCAGTGTTTTGGAAGGGCCTCTTCTCACACACTTTTTTTTTCAAACACTTCACACGCTTCGCACAACTCGCACAAACAAAACGTAACGTAGGTAATTATACAAACATTTATATAGGTAAAATTATTCGCGTATTTGGTGTTTCTTTGCTTTCTGTACTTACAAAAAGGAGGAAAGGAGTTTTGCCAGTTAGCAAAGGCCTCCTCCAACCTATTCCATTATGGTATTTCTGTGGCCACTCTACCTCCATGTTATGCCTGCGACCTGTCTGATAGCTTCATCCGATTTTTTCTGTTGTCTTCTTTCGATTTCTTTGTTATCATATATCATATTTGGGTGATATCAACTATCATAGATATATATATATCAGCATAATTAATTTCCGAGTCGCCAACATTTACACAACATTTTTGCGTACCATATGCATATTTAATTAAAGCATATATAAAAAAATTACTCTTAGTACAACGATATTTGACAATTTCATCACGTTAATAAAATACATGGTTATCTTGTAATGGCTGTCATCACAACACTTTGAGACCATCTTATTGTAAAATGTATACATGTGTGTGTTATTCGTTTGGAATTGGCGTGTTAGTGTTTTATTTAAATAATTTAATATATTTATAATGCATATTTTATAAAAATATTAGCATTCGCACACTGTCCTATAAATGAACTAATAATTGTGTTGAATTTCATTATCCTCTGTTGGCGCAATTTTCGTGAAATGGTACCGAAAGTTTTTGCTTACGTAATATATGCCACGTGGGTAAATCCACAAGACAAAACTAATTCTTCTTCTTCTTCGTCCTAGCGTTATCCCGGTGTAGTAGTATCAGGGTCCGCTTAGATTGTAGAGGATGTGGCTGTGGGGCGAGTTAAGATAACCGATTGCCATCTGACGTCATCCCAAGTACTATGTATTGTTGGAAAGAAAAAACTTTGTGGCTCTATAAAAACTTTGTATTTTTTTAAAGGTATTTCCGACTCTTCCCATTATCGATCATAAGTAAGTTCATACGCCGACTATCATTTGACCGAAAATCTGCCTAAAAACAAATGGTGGATCCGCGCCTGAGTAGCGTTATATAATAAATAAATATTCCTCTTCCGACGCCAGTGCTCTATTTTGACTCTAATGCCGGAGCCAGACATACATACCTCCATTTGAATGATTATGTAGTGTAGCCGGGGACTTTGTGTAGATGCGCAAAGTTTTGTAGTTCTTTGTAGTCTTCTACGAAAACAATGTACGACTACATTGAGCTATGTCTGGTTCCGACATAATTAAATCAGATTTAAAAAACTAAGATTCCAATTACTTATGTCTATGGAAACTATTTCTATAAAATGAAATATATGCCTGCTTATGTATCTTGACATCCATATAACTTACCAGATATATTGATACTGTGACTGCGGTCAAGCGCTTGCCTATCTCCAATAAAAAAATAAAAAAAAATATCAACTTGACTCTTTCAGATTGCCTGCCTTTTGGGTGTAGTTGTAGCGGCCCCCTCTGGCGGATACGAAGCAGCAGTAGTCGACAGCTATGTAAGTTCGAATGCTTCAAATTTTGACAACACTTGTCAATTTCTAATCTTATTGTTTTTTTTTTTGTTTTCTGAGGATTTTTCTTCATCTCAAGATAAAGGTTTTATTATATTTGCTGCTTCCCTCGACTTCGTCCACGTCAAATTAAACCTCCTTATTCTGGTCCAAAATCGAAACGAAACGCGACAACAACACCATCACTAGACGTGACAGCATTGCCGCCACTTCACGCCGATCTCATATGAGAAAGAGGCACTGGTACCCGGACGCGCCGGCCCAATTCGGCTACAACCATAGCGCTACCATAGTATAATTAATAATGCTATGGCCATTGCTAGCGCCATAAAAAAAATACATATGGATAATTTGCTTAATATAACATATGAACTATACGACGAGGGTTGAAGTTAATATCTCTCAACAAGCAAAAACAATTTGATCACAATTCTTTATTTCACTTGTTGCCACTTTGAGGTTTATCACAAGACTGACTCGACTAGTCGAAAATGACGCGAATGAAGGGGATTGAAGGTAGGAATGACCGACGTATCAAAAGGTAACAATCATTTCCATTCATTCGACGTCATTTCGAAGTGTATCCGGTTCTTCATTATTAATTTATACAATAATATATTTACCTATGTCCAATAATATCTAACAACTATTCTCACTGTTTTATCAAAAAAAAAATGCTAAGAGCTACAAATTATACGTTTTAGTATTCGATGGTTGATATACTGAAATATACATGTGACGTTTGTATAATTCCGCCGTTTATACACGGCGTTGTCAGTTTATATATGCTCGCAGTAATGTAATGTGCCGAAAGCAAAACGTTTATTCTACTGACAATTTGCAAATTGTACTGACAATAAACACTTTTTCTAAATATTTGACTACATCGTCAACTCAGTAATGTATAGGTTTCTTCTTCTTGTTATTGAGAGTCGTATAAATGTGGTTATTACTATTATTATGACTATCATTTATTTAAATCATTTAAATAGCAGAGGATATGTCTGTGGGGCGAAAGAAAGAAAGAATTTAGGATGATCGACAGATATCTGACCTCAGATCCTCCCCAATCTCTACAATCTCATGACTATTATCACTCGGTGACATTATCGGGACCCACTGTTTGATGTGTCTTCCGAAATAAGGAGGAGGCTGGATATATGAAAACTAATGTTATAATGGGTCAGCCATCTATCACCCGGCCGCAGCAAGAACTGCTTAACTCAGGTAACGACACAAATGCCGGCCACCGATTAAATTAAAACCTCCACAGCTACTAAAGGGTATGGGTATTATTTGACGCATTACATTTTTAAAGGGTTGGGCCACCCTTCCATTAAACGAAAGCCCAGCTCCTAAAATATTAAAGAAACTCCACCTTTACGTTTTACAGAATTCACAAAAAAGGCCAGAAACACGTCAGCGAACCATTGCTTCCAACTGAACCATTAATCTTTTTAAAAACCCTTTTAAGGATTACCTGATGTCATATCGCGTGAGACTAATTAAGATGTTTAATTTGCATCAGTACTTTATAAGGCTCTTTAGTCCCGGAGATAGCTGTTGGATTTTAATAGCATGGGGGCTTTGGGTATATTTTACCCAATTTATTTTGATTTTTACAGCAATTTTTATTGATAATATTAAGTATCTACTACAACTGCTACTGAAATTAGAAGATTATAATTAATATGGAAAATGAAAGAAAAAATGAAAATGTATTTACTGCTTTAGCAGATGTTATTGACAATTTGTTATGTGCTCAGGACGAGGGCAAAGGTACTATTTTAGTATTGTTAGAAATTTCATACCCCTCCGTTCGCACAAATTTCATAAAATGGTAACGATGTTTTTGTTGCACGTATTAAAGATAGTATTTAATAATGTACTTACTATACATCTGATAGACTGCTTGGAAGGCTGCTTGGAGCTTTTTGAGTCGCTCCAGCTTTCTACTTTATAGTTAATACAAAAATGTCTGAAACTCATTTTTGGAAGAACATATTTAATTTGCTGATTCTTCTCGTGGCTCGACTCTTTCGAATCAGTCGTAGCTTTTAAAATATTTGACAATTCAAAAGAGGTTGGAAAAGTCTACTCGAATAAAACATCTTTTGATTTAATTCGTAGAGTCGATTTGTAATTGTATAATCAAAGTCAAAAATATTTTATTGTCATGTGTATTTTTTCTTTAATCCTTATTATTATCCGAATTAAATTAATTGTTTTGTTTGTACTTCAAGGTATAGTTTCTTGCCAAATTTCATGATTCCTGGTTAAAGGGATATAGGTTTTGTTTTCCTTTGCAAATGTATGAGAAATCTATATCTATACTAATATATAAAGCTGAAGAGTTTGTTAGTTTGCTTGAACGTGTTAATCTCAGAAACTACTGGTCCGATTTGAAATATTCTTTTAGTGTTAGATTTTATCGAGAAAGGCTATCTGTCACCACGCTAAAATTGTACCTTTTTGAAATAATTCTACGCGGACGAAGTTGCGGTAAAGTTAAAGGAACCTTGAATAGATTGCTAGATCTTTTATAGGTGATCAAGACAGAATCATTAGCTTATATTCGATTGTATTAACAGTGATAAAAACGAGACAGAATTGTTAGCTGTGCGTGAAGTGGCGGCAATGCTGTCACGTCAAGTGACGGTATTGTTGTCGCGTTTCGTTCGGTTTGTGAGACTTCCCGATGGCCTAATCTCGTCATTAAAGTCCGGCAACGCATCTGCGATTCGAGATTTCACGTTACGTAACCTTTCGCCTTTATACATAGAATAGAAACCGATTTTAGTACTATAAATCTCGAATACGATACCACGAGTACATAATGGTAGCATTATACACTACCGCACTTAAAGACTCGGGTTAAGAGGTTTGACATAGTTACATTCTAATGCAACGTTTGTGACCCCATTGTAATAACAATTTTAAGACCTTTGTTTAACCGACTTCAAAAAAGAAGGAGGTTATCAATTTGACCAGTATGTTTTTTTTTTGTTACCGCAGAACTTTCGAGTCGGTGCCATCTGCATCAATTTAGCGGGAAACCTACTTGGCCTGGTACCGACTTCAGCACATCAGTAAGTGTCTACTAAATACGTATGACTCGTACTATTTATTTTATGCTTTTCAGTTCCTCGCCTTTTTGTTTTTGTAGTCGGTTTTCTTTTTATTTAAAAATAATTTATTTTTATTAACTTTATTGCACGACTAAAATAAAAATGTTGCACAAAAGGTGAGCTTAATGCTAAAAGCATTTCCTGCCAGCCTACCTAAGACGTCCAAAAAAAAAAAAAGAAAAAAGTGCAAGTGTGTAAGTGGGCGACGCTATGTATAAAAAAAAACTAAGCCAATCAGTGCTAAATACGTAATGATAGAAAGAAATATAAATTAAGGTATATAAAATTTATAGACATACAAAAGAAAAAAAAAAATATGCTCTTTTCTTGAAGGTCCCTAAATTGTATCCGTTCGGAAATACCGAAGCAGGCAATTGATTCCACAAGGGAATTACAGGGACAACCCTGTTTCTGACATAATATATGCGTAGACTTAGTTAATGCGATCACTAAACATTTATAGCAGGTCAGGTCTATTTTAGATCGCAACGGGCGACCTCTAGCGGTCGGTAATGTAGCTGTTTCATTCATAAAATAAATAAGCGCGCCATTCGTGCTTGGTCGCGCTTTGTTGTCGAACAAACAGTGCTTAGAAATCAACTGTGAAGTATTTACTGGTGCCGTAAGTTTAACGGCGCCATTTCTGGCCGAGCGATCGTTTGGGATGAAATTTGTTGTGGCTATTGGTGTGATTAGTGAAAAATTTACCGTCTATACCGTAAATATGGTTCGCTTTGAAGTATGGAGTGGTAGTAGCCTAGTGGTGATACTTGATCCGTTTGGAAAATTGAAAACTAAGTTTTTTTAGGTGAGTTGAGAAGAATTTACAATGTACTGGTGAAGTTGGCAGATGTTCTGCCTGAATGCATTCCTCAAATTGCCCCTACCCTACGCCCCAATTTTAGTCAATAAATGATGAATTGAGTACATTCTTCTATTTATGCGTATAAATGCGTATTTATAACCTTTTTGATATTTTTTGCGTTTGAATGAATCATGGATTGCTTAGGTTCACAACTGAACCCAGTCAGTGAAGGAACTCGCACTGTTGTGGACTTTAGGACATCGAGACGATGAGGATGGAATTTCAAATTTTGACGAGATGTCCTGTGGTGGTACCATGTATACCGATCGATTTATTTAGGTCCGTCTTTGAGAAATTCTTAAGTCAACGCGCGGTATGTGTTTTGTCAATGCTTGCAAGGTAAATACTACCTAACCAATTATGATCTACTGCCGTCTAACGTCGTCCTCAGAATCTCCATAATCTCCCATAATACGACTAATATCACTCAGTGACATTAAGCTGGGCCTAACGTTTTACGTGCCTTTCGAAACACGGAGAAGGCCGGATGCAAGAAAATCGATGTTAGAATGGGTCACCCATCCATCACCCGACCGTGATAATAACTGCTTAACCTCATTAGCGATCGACTCAAATGACGGCCGCGGATTAAGCTACAACCTCCTCCTTTTACCCAACAAATTAAATTATTAAAATAGTGTGCTAGTAATAAGCACATCAACACAACAGCTCAGCGGGTTTTGAATCGGGTAACTTCCTGATTTCAGTGCATCTCTATATGGAATCATCATCCGTGTAGAAACTATATTACACAGTAGCCGAATACCGTGACTTCATCCGCGTGAATTCAAGTAGTTTTGTTAAATTTTGATGGTTTCTACTATTTTTTACGGAACCCTAATTATTTTTCTAAAACTAATAATTAGCCTATGTTATTCTTTATGACATTAGCTATCTGCCAGTGAAAGTCCCGTTCAAATCGGTAAAGCAGTTTCTGAGATAACCCGGAACAAACAGACAGACAAAAAAAATGTTTTAACTTTTGTTATCGTTATAGGGATGGCATATATATGGTTTTCCGGCGTGTTGGTTACGCGGCATACATAACTTGCGGCCGGGGTATCGGGCTGCGGTCAGAGGGAAGGACATGTGATCACGACTAGTCGTGGCGATGTCTATCTGTTACACAAATATATTTGCAAGAAAATCGCCATCAAGTAAGTAATAATTAATGTAAAAAAAAATTAAATTCTGGACATAGTTGGCCGGCAGAAGTAAAACTTGCCTCCATTAATCGCTTTTAATTATTAAACGGTGGTGTAATGCATTACAACCGATATAACGTTTGTGGTCCTCTTGTTTTTCATTGCCTTCCTGTTATATCTTGAATTATAGTTATATGACGCGCTTGAATATTTAGCAAAATCTTTTCTTGGGCTCCCCTACCATAAGTAAAAACCTACGGAAATTATGGGTTTAAATATTTTTACAATTAAGCATTTAAATAATTATTACGATTTTTTTATAAATTTTTATATTTATCAGGCAAATAAACATCCGTCAAGTATGCGTAGAAGCTAAAGTGAGTGAACAAGGCGCATATTCACGCGTCACTGTTTTACTTCTCACCAATGTGGGCCAACTGATGATTTGGCAAGACACAACCAATAAATTGACCAGGTAAGATCTTAACACATAAGATCATTTTAATATATTTACAAGTATTTATTATTTGGTTGTTGGTGCAAAGTATGGCCAACGCTATTCAGCGTGGCAATGCCGAGAGTTTGATGGGCACTTTTGCACCGGAAACGATCAGGGGTGGGTTATTTAGTAATTAGTTTTCACGTTTAATTGTTATTTGGTATAAATAAAGTATTTATTGTTCGAACCAATAAAACATTCACTTTGAAAGATGTACTTTGTAGATGCACTAAACAAAACCTACTCAATTTTGTAGGATATGACATCATCATCACGGCTTATGGCTTCGTGTATGGATCACAATTTCAAGTCCAGATTCCTCAATCAAGCTGCTGCCGTTGGTGTAAAAGAGTGTATCTCAGATATGGCGCCATTCAGATATGCTGACTTCGGGAGTCAGCTGGTGAATGCGTCTCGTGAGCGTTACGAAAAGTGTGATCGGACGAGGCGAACGGAAGTTAAGAGGGAGATATATATTAGTAAAGAATGAGTGAGCCCTCGTTCACCACATGTGGACGACGACACGTTTATATAAGAAGTTGATTAAATGAGTAATATATAATACAATATTTACCTGAATCACAGAAGCAGCTCGACAGCCAAGCAAGTAAACAGAGAATAGGCCCTAATTTGGACCAATTACTCCGCGTTGTCATATTGAAGAAATGGACTCTGCAACAACAAAACCATCATCATAATTTGTATATAAACATATGATATTCTTTCAGGTAAAAAGTATATTTAAGTGTATTCAATGATAATATATGTATTTGCTATGATTGCTTAGTAACTAGACCGTATCATACCATGATATATAAAAATGGGATTCTAATTTCCTTAGTCACGTCATAACTTAAGTATTTTTACCAATTTAGGTAAATTTTTATGGAAAACTTTTCAAAGTACGATTTACTTCTGAAGTAAGCGGGAGAGTGCGTGCCGAGGGGGTTTCGAAAAGAGTGATCGGGTAAGGCGAACGGAACTTTATGTAAGTTGCCTACTCGGTGTCTAATGGCATGCATAGGATCTCTGCAAAATAACTCCTGATTTTATCAATTATTTATTAGAAAAAGAGTAATCAGTCGTACTTTCTATACGCACATGTTTATATATTTCTACAAAAAAAGTATTTGTGTATAACAGGCGTCTGTTGGTTATAACACAGGCATTAAGCTATCTACCTTAGGAACGGACTTCCGTGTGTCATATAGTCCTGTATATATTTGTATTTATATTTTTACTAATTATAAAAAACGGCTTTTAAACTCACGCATATGTTATATCGGGATTAGCCGACTAGTTACGAACTCGTCCGGGGTCCTTCCTCATGAGATCGCTACGAAGCGGTGTCGCGGCAGGAACTGTATATTTTTATTAATTATTTTTTCGGACCTTCTAAGATATAGGGTTTATGTTTATAACATATCATGTACTAGCTATTTCCCGCGACATCGGCCGCGTAATATTGCGAGACGTGCTCAATCTGGCCCTATCGAAAATCCTTTATTAATGGTATCTAACAACTATATATAAAGTACATCCTTGGCAAATTTCATTTGTACGACCCGCCTTTTTCGATATTTCCAAATAGGTTACCTTTCGCTTTTACATACATATATATATAGGTATAGGTACTGAAAGCAATGACGTGTTTTTCACTCGAAAAATGTCAATGGTCAAAAGGAGACCCGTGGAATTCTTCATAAATTAATTCCATAGAAATGCGTCCACATTCAAAGGAACGCCGAATTTTCAATCTGTCCCGGGTGGAAAATTTCTGTGGGATTTTGTCGAAAAACATTCCAGATTTATTGGAATTTCAACAACAATTCCAACCTTACATATTTTAGAATATAAATAGTGTTTATAGGGGAAAATATTTTTTATAGAGAAAGGGTTACTGCTTGTGAGGAGTTCGTAGCCTAATTAATGGTCGGCATTTGAGTCGATCGCTAGGTTAAGCAGTTCTTATCGCGGCCGGTGGATAGACAGATAACCAATTCTAACACTGGTTTTCCAATAGCCGGCCTCCGTGTTTCGGAAGGCACGATCAACAGTGGGTCCCGATTAATCTTACTGAGTGATAATATTCACTAAGACGTTATGGGGTTATACTCTTGTGTGAAATAAAGTTTATTCTATCTATTTATTTATAACAATTTAAATGTTTGCTATGAATTCTTATCACACAGGCAGAGATAATGGCAAATATATATGTACCAACTGTCAAAAATAATACACAGGGGTGTTTCAAAAACACGTGTAACGATAACAAAAATAAAGTCTTATTTACAAAAAAATATAGGTAAGTCGCGCATTACATATTTTTTCGCGCATATTCCCGGGACATTTCTTAAACGCCTCCATTTTATTTTGACCCGCCATCTCGTGTGCACTTCTGGTTCTGACATAGAAACGATGGGAACATTTTTGAGACCCAGAGGTCAAGGCAGAGCGGTGGGCTGTCAGGAAAACTGTGCCATAACTAACCATCAAACCGCGTACTAAGGATAAATTTTCAATACACGAACACGGGCCGTTAGTTCTGTTCAGGGGTGTTTGTATGTTTATGCGTTAAGCTTTATCTAGCAAACGTGCAGGGGAGCACAACATTGTAGCCGCCAAGTTTTTCAAAGTTTCGCCCCTAATGGGTTTTTAATACTTTATCTATACTAAAGTCTTCATCGTTGATCCTGTTATGATTGATTTTGGGAAGGGTGTCGAACTTATATTGGAAATTAAATTTCCTTATGTTCTTATATATAGGCCTACCTCAAAGGAAGGGATAAAGAATGGAGTTAAAAATAATGACCTATTATAATTATAATACGTCATTGTAGCCAAGTTTTTGATCTTATTTGAAAAAAGATAATAATTACTGAAAACTGAAATAAAAAAAGAATCTCCTAAATTTTTTTAAGTAATATTCCAATAAAAAAAGTCCGTTTTTAGATTTTCGTAGTACTACAAGGAATCCTTATAGTTTCGCTTTGTCCGTCCCTAAGGCGGTCCCTCCCATGTCCCCCCCCCCTAGGATTTCCAAACTATTAGTCTCTACGAGACTTGAAATTTTCCATGTTGATGGAAGATGCTAAAAACTCATTAGAAAAACTACACTCGGGTGCAATAAAATCGCACATAAAACATTTTTAACCGACTTTAAAAAAAAGAGGAGGTAAACCCTTAGTAGTAAAACCCTTCTATGTAAGCATGTCTTGACACTCTCATGAACGCTTTATTTATTAATTTAACATTTAGGGACCTTAAGCAAAAGAGCATACTCATATCTCAAAGGCCGGCAACAAATCAGGTGTTACAGTTGTCCATGGGTGTCGGTAGTCACTGAGTTGAACGGCCTGCCCGTATGCCCATGATTTATAAAAGAAAAATTTTGGCTCTTTCAGCTTTTAGAACGGAAAGCGCGCCCTTTCCTTTTCTGTGCCTCTGTCAACGTTCGGGATGATTTCTTAAACAGTTGTACAACAACAAAAGAAAATACATTCGTATTATAGGCAATTCCCTTGTGGAATCAGTTGCCGGCTTCGGTATGTACGAGCGGATACGACTTAGGGACCTTCAAGAAAAGAGTATACTCATTTCTCAAAGTCCGGCAACGCATCTGCGAGCCCTCCGGTGTTGCAGTTGTCCATGGGCGTCGATAGTCACTTAGGTGAGTGCCGGCTGCTTGTTTGCCCCTTGTTACATAAAAAAAAGACAACATAAAGTGTTGTTGTACTGGGGTAATGTTTGTACTGTAAACAGAGAGGTCCCAAGACGCGATTACAATATATCTACGGCAGCAGATGTGTCTTCTGTCGAGTGTGGATGTAAAAACATCTCGCACGAAAGACGTAATAAAAATATTGCCTTTGAGAGACAAAGAAATTTCTGCAAAATTACATAACGATTCTAGCTGCTTTTGGTGTTTCGCGTTTTTAAGGTTCCGTACCTCCAAAGGAAAAACATTGACATTTTACCGCAGACAATTCGTATTTTACTAATGTTACCATCGTATAAATATTGACATCAGTATGTATAGCATATTAAAGTCACTCAATTGTTTTGCCTTCCCTGAACCTTTAACGCTTGAACTTTATAGTAGGGTATTAAAGTTCAAATTGACTATTAACAATGACTACGAATCGCTAGTATGGTAGTATAGAAAAGTGTTGTTTTTAGACTTTTTCAGGTATTTTTTTTTAATTTCTCACTCAGTACAATCCATCTTCGTACTTCAAGGAATAAAAAAAAGACTAAGCGAAATCGGTTCTGCTGTTCTCGAGATTTGCGCTTAGCGACACATTTTGGAGTATATTTTATATATACAGATATCAAAAGCATCATCATCATCATCATCCTCAGCCCAATTCCGTCCACTGCTGGACTAGGGCCTCTTCATGAGCACGCCATTTACTTCTGAAAATTTATTTATTATTCAATTACTTCTGAAAATTTATTTATTATTCAATTACTTCTGAAAATTTATTTATTATTCAATTACTTCTGAAAATTTATTTATTATTCATTTACTTCTGAAAATTTATTTATTTTTTCAAAAGCTTACCAACGTCTAAGTTATGTGAGTAAATACATATAAGATCGTTTCCACGCTAAATATATTTATGTAAAGGCATGTGATTATCATAAAGGATGTTGGAAAAAGGCTTATCCTTATTTTTCTGGCTCATTACGCCTTGAGACGCGCTGTTAATTCCGACGTAGACACTTTGAAAGCACCCTTAGAAATTGTAAGACGAGTTTCATATACAGAACTTCATACCGAATCTTTAAAGTGTACAGCTTACGGTGGTTATTTTAGAAAATACGTAAAACTAAATAATATTTCTTACAAAGTATTAATAAAGTGGCCCAGAGTGTGTTAGGACACGCTTATACATGAGAGCTACGTATCTGTACGCAACAAATGTATTTGTTAGGTAATTTTAAAAATTGATGTCCAATTTCTTTTCATTTTCATAATGAGCTTTTAGCATGTTTTATCAATATGGAAAATTTCATCTCTGCATTGCAAAGGGTGAAGGAAAAACACGAAAATGGACAGATCATATGATGAGGACACACGCACGAAAAGGGACCAAAAAATAACAGAATGGTACCCCAGGACTGGAAAAAACCTAGAGGAAGGCAGGTAAAAAAATGGGAAGATCTGCCCAAGGGCTGGAGGAGATTAGCAATGGACCGAGAAATGTGGAAGGAACTTAAGGAGGCCTATGTCACAAGACAGCCTAACTTAGTAGCTGATATTAAACTATTTAAGGCTATTATTATTTTTATTAGGAGTGGAATATAAGCCAGTGAGGTACGAGTCTTAAAGATTTCCATCCTTCTCCCTCGCTAGAAGCTAGAAACGCACGTCTATCGTACGCTCAACAAACGCGCCTTCAGACGGCAAGTGAGGTCCAAGTATGAACAAGTACCTTAAAGATTTCGGTCCGTCCTTCTCCCCGAAACTAGAAACGCGCGCCTGAAGCACGCTCAACAATCGCGCGTTCAAACACTGAAAACAACTTTATTTTTATTTTATTCAGGAAAGCTTACAGCAATTAAGAATAGTAAATAAATAAGTATGGTCTATTACAAGTTTTCACAAATACAAAGTTTAGATAAAAAAGAAAAATAGCTCACATAGGATAAATTAAGGAGGAAATAGTCAGGCAGAAGTCTCGTAAATGGCGGGATTTATGAGATTTTGTTTAAACCTTGAAAATGCACTTACACACCTAATCGATCTGTACCCGTGACTGGGTACGGTCTCGACTGGGATTGTTGGGCTGGCCGGCTGATTACCAGAATACCCACAAACACCAGGGGCTACCCTCTTCACCACAGTAAGAGGCGTCATAAAATCACAGTTATGCAACTCTATAATATTTGGCAAGGGGATACTTTATGGTTAGTATACCTCCGTAAAGAAAGTATTTTTCGTTAAGGCCAGATCAAAAAGGTCTTAAGGGTTCTTGTATATTTACGCGGGCGAAGCAGTTCCGGCTCTACCAAAGGGCGCACGGAACGGCCGCTCCAGGTGTCGAATCCCAAGGAGCGCTTAACTAGGAGCGACTTGTAATTTGCGATTATGTTAAATATATTTATATTAAAAACTAAAAACAGGGCACGTAAGGGAGGCGCCATAATTGGATCTTGCTCCATCGTAAAATTTACCTTACGCCGGGACTGGGGCGAAGTTTCGGGAAACAACTAGTTATACGATATTTTGGTGATAAGATATCCGAATTATAAGTTTATTATGATTTCTCATATTTCATTTTTTTAAAAATCCCACAACAAACTCTGTCGCAAACGTAACGCTGTTTTAAAATTACAATTTTATGTTTAAAATGTTCCGACTTAAGCGTTCAGTGCAAATGATCGCAAGCAATATTTTTATACACAATTAAAAACACATATTAATTAGTTCTAATAAAGAAAAGGATTTTTTTGCGGTTAAATTGCTATCATATATTACCTTATCGGTCGGGGTCAATCAACAGCCTAGCCTCAGTTTATATTAGTTATGCCGGAGCCAGACATAGCTCAAAGGGGCTAGGTTTTCTCGTGATAATACATAATTTTGTATCGGATTAAACAGTGAATTTGAACTTAAACTCTTTTATTTATAACAATACCCTTATTATAACAATAAATAACAATCATTGACTGTTTTATTAAGTGTTGTTTTATAATATGAATGTCTTAACGACATAATGCTATTCAAAGGATAAAAAGAATGGCTTTCCTGACTTGACTCACTTGAGTGATTGCCAAACTAGACAAATAAAGTTTAATTTGGTCTTTGTTACATAATTTTAATATATTATTTAATTAAAGGTAACTCCACGCTCGCAGTCTAAAGAGCCGAATTGGTCCGGCGCGTCCAGGTACCAGTCTCTCTCTCCGGGTACCAATCTCTTTCTCAAATGAGATCGGCATGAAGTAGCGGCAATGCTGTCACGTGGTTTACTCCCAGGTGGATCTTCCTTTATCTGTTCGATAACTGGACAGATCCACTACGAGTACGCAACTTCGGAATATCCTAGCTGCTATTGGCACTCCCCCTATACCGTCCGTGACAGTAGTATCCGCATCCGTTCCTTCCTCCCCATCTACCTTTATTTTCTTTTACTCCATCCCCTTCCCTTACTCCTGTCTTTCTAATTAGAGCTTGCGCCATGCTTTTAGCCCAATTAGGCCGGCGCGTCCGGATACCAGTACCTCTTTCTTACATAAGATCGGCCTGAAGTGGCGGCAATGCTGTCACGGTAAGTGATGGTATTGTTGTCGCATTTCGTTCGGTTTGTGAGGTAATAAATCGTAGTGGATTGATACGCTCGGTGGCTTTTTTTTGGGTTCCGCGGATACGTGAGTGAAATTGGATAAAACATTTTTTTCCCTATTATTTGTGATGTTAGTTTTCTGTGGTTTTATTTATTTGTGTATTTGTAGATTTATATTTTATTTATATCGTTATATCGGAGCCAGACATAGCTTCATTCAATGATCATGTAGTGAGGCCGGAGCCTTTGTGTTGCTGCGCAAATTTTTGTAGTACTTTGTAGACTTCAAGGACAAGAATGTACAAATACTTTGAGCTATGTCTGGCTCCGACATTATAAAAAAAATCATAGACAAGATCAAGATCAAGTCGAAAGTACCAGAAACCTCATAATACGTGTCGTCTATAGCAAGACTGTTGTCCGTTTCCTAACTTTAATTGTACAGTCCAGTATTTTAGGTACTTTAAAGAACTTTTGTATAATCCAAATGGCGGAAACAATAAGGTACTAAAATTAAATATTATACATATCTCAAAGGTACAGAAATTACAAGTCATATTTGTTAAGTGTCTTTGAATAAAAAAATATTTCAACACTATTTTGTGTCCAATTTATTACTTCACAAATCCAAGTACACTAAAACAGACGGTGGAAACTCTATACTTACATTTAGATATAACATTGGACATGCTACAACGGAACCCTTCTTATTAAATCGGCCTTCACTCTTAACGAACTTCATAGTTCTTCCGTGTGTCGTCGTGTTTTGGGTTGCTTACGCGCTAGTGATGCCTGTTGTTTTGCTTTTTATCGATATACTAGCATATTCTAGCTGTATCCGTGACTGCACTTTCGATGTAATTTATCAAAGTGAACTGATTGTTGTCGTATATTAAAGCCGGCGTCCATTTTTCAAACTTGCACTCTTTCTTTCATAAGATCGGCGTGGAGGCGGCAATGCTGTTACGTCAAGTGTCGCGTTTCGCACGGTTTGTGAGACTTCCCTAGACTCGTCATTAAAGGTCGGCAATGTATCTGCTTGCCTCCTGGTCGTGCAGATGTCCATGGGCGTCAGTAGGTACATAGCTGCCTGCTGCCTGCTTGTTTGCCTCTTTTAAAATAAAAAGAAATTAAAAAGAAGTCGGTGGCGCTCTCTTATAGCAGAGGCCAAGTGAGTCTCATTAAGGGTCGCTGTGCCAAAACAGTAAGTAAGTAACGCCCAATGCACATCCCAGAGATCAGATGGAAGTTGGAGGGTAAGGAAGAACCTAGAAATTGAGGATATGATTGCCGAACAGTAAGTAAGTAAGTAACGCCCAATTCTATAAAGAGGAAGCGTAATAAAATATGTAAAATCATAAATATTTTAAGCCCCAGTGAACTTCGACCACCACCTTTCCCATTGAGGGCGCACAAAAAGGATCGCTTTCAATAGCGCCATTTTCACGGAAGACAAATAAAACTTTTGAAGAAAACAAATCAAAATACCAATTTCTCTGGATGCATTATTTATTTCGTATTTTCCTGGTGACTTTCAGTATCGCCTCGCCCCTTTCCACTGTATAAACTTTCGGTATTAGTTATATAATTTATTGGTTAACTTTAACCAGTGATTTTTAGGGTTCCGCAGTCGTACAAGGAACCTTTATAGTTTCGCTCAGTGCATCAATATTGTATACATGTTGTGTTAGCTTGTAAGTGGGACGTACAATGTAATATGTTACCGTTGTACGTAACGTAAGCTGTCCTTTTTTAATAAAATAAAATAAATTAAAACACAGCAAAAAAAAAAATATCCTAGTTGGTGTAATCGTTAGGAAGTTATGCGAAAAATATACACATATCTTGTAAATTCTGTTTCATGTATGTAGATTTCAAAATATTGACATGCCTATTCTAAATCACACTTTTAATTCGCGATGGTATGTAAATATATTCATTCTTCTATGGGATTATATTATGCAATAGATTTTTTACATACATTTACACGCAAACACTCAGTTTCTGCTGTGAATTTAGAAAATTCTATGAATATTTAAGAAGGAACAATGTAAAAAAAACTATATCATCAAATAATTCACTTAATTTTACTGTAAATTTGAACATGAAAGTAAATTCTTATAATTTGACTAAATGACGAACCCTCGTTCTCATAAATATGCATCATTATCTGCCTACGCATTCACGAATCCGAGAGATAACTACACTGATTTAAATTTCGCCGGATCCTCTTAAAGAGGTCTAATAAAGTCTGCTTCATGCAAGTTGTAACCGCAGTGATAATGTTTAATGCATAACGATTACTTAAGGGGTCATCCATAAATGACGTCACATTGTTAAGCGTAGGGAGGATATCACCAAAAAGTGACATTGTTTGATAACGGACAGGGGGGGGGGGTTGTGGTCAAGCCGTATTAACTTATCAGTTCAAATTTTTCAAATAACTATTTTGAAGATTTCAATTTCTTTATATATACTTGTAAAATTGCTATTAGAGATCGCATGGTGGTCAAATTTTGGACAGAAATCTTTTTACGTACAATATGCTTAGTAAAACGACATATTTTGTTCTATTTCACTATTAATATAAAATATGGTTGACATCATCCAATTTTCGTTAATAAATATGGTACCAAAAGTTTTCGCTTCATGTATTAATATATAGACGTACAAGTGTAATATTTTTATCTTATTATGCCGGAGTCAGTCATAGCTTCATTTGAATGATCATTTCAATGATCATGTAGTGTGGCCGGGGACTTTGTGTAACTGCGCAAAGTTTTGCAGAACTTTGTAGACTTCAAGGACAAAAATGTTCAAACACTTTGAGCTATGTCTGGCTCCGGCATTACATCTATTTGACAATTTAATCACATTAAATGTCATAATTAACAAATAACATTGCTAATTTGTCATGATTGTCCTTAGTACTCTTTGACACCATCCAATAATAAAACATCACACGTGTGTGTGTAAAACATTTAGCATTAGTGTGCGTAAGGTTTTTAAAATAATTTATTACATTTATAATGCATATTTTATACTAATATTAGCATTTGCATATATTTCTCTATATAAACTATAATTGTGCCAAATTTCATACCCTTCCCTTAGCGTAATTTTCGTAAAATGTTATCGGAAAATTTTCGCTTCCCGTATTCACAATAATTATATAAGATAGTAGAATAAAATTCTATTCAATAGGGTGAAATATAAGCGTTATAGTAAAGTTTGTTTTTGGGACTGATCTGAAAATGAAGGAAAATTTTTTTTTTAAATAAATTTTAGCATTTTTATATATAGCCTAACTCGAGGCGGGAATCGAACCCACGACCCGGAGCGAAAGGCAGGGTCACTGCCCACTGCGCCAACTGGCAAGTCAAATAGAAAAGAATACTACTAACAGTAAAAATCTGTTCGTACATCTAAGATTGAACATCAGACCGTCAAAATATTCCACTAACTCACATAATCCATCTAGCCCTCGCCAATTCGCAGATACTGACCTAGAAAAGCATAATAATAGGGAATAAGTGGAGCAAATCGCAGCACCTATCCTGGCATTATATGCAGGATCTCTAAACATAGTCACAATGGCTGCTCATCATTCAATTGTGCCACTGGAAATGGGGCGATTATCCACAATGGGACGGTCATTTTATCATTGCATTTCTTTAATTTTCATACATTATGTATGGGGGGGGACCGACATGTGCTGTATCTTCATCCTAACCGCCGCTATTTGACATGACATATGGCACCTTCGGAATTAGACTCATATAATCCAAAGTATACCTATCTTTGGACAGGGACAGACACATAAAAGAGATCTCACGCCGTATACAGCTTTGTTGGGCTGCTTTTAAAAGTCTGGAACAAGTACTTAAGGCTGGAAAAATACCGCAGTTTTTGAAGACCAAGCTTTTCAACCAATGTGTCTTGCCCACAACGACTTATGGTGCCGAAGCATGGACGTTGACCAAAGAGTCTATGCACAAAGTCAAAGTTGCACAGCGGGCAATGGAACGCGCCATGCTAGCTATTGGTACTTCACACGGAGATCCGAAGATGGACGAAGGTCACGAATATAGGACGTATTACGAGACTCAAGTGGAGATGGCCAGGACCTATTAATACCTCAATTGTTCATAGATTATTGTTTAGCAGAAGAGTGTAAAACGCCGAAATATTATATTATGTCATATTTTCAATAAATATTATAATATTAATGTGTTTAGTGTTGCCAGTTATTTAATTTGATAAGAATAACAAAATAAGCATTATCAATTAATAAACGTATTTAGCGCCAACAGTCGTTCACTTTGTTTATTTCAATTATTGTTCGTTCGTTATTAATTGGTTACCTACACCATGGAGTCTATAATAAGGAGTAACATCTCTTTACATTAAAAATGTATGGTGGCGCCACATAAGCATCTTGTTTAACTTCACTCATACCTTAACATTTGTCTCCACTAACCAGCGCCATTATGGACGGTTTTTGAACTAACATCAATGCTATAACTATATATATAAAATGCTGGACTCTTTCAACTTTTCTTCCATAAGAGATTCATATTATAAACTCCATGTTCTAAAGATGGAGGCACGCTATAACTTCTAAGTTTGTGGCGGGACTTTCATCTGTAAGTCCCGCGCTTTAAAATGCGATTTTCAAGGAATTATTAAAAAAAACCATCCCATGTAACGATATTTATTAAAAAAATAAATGTTCATTAAACTAGCCTTATCGAAAAATCCGTTCTTAGCGGATCTCTACCAACTATAATCTACCCCCTTGCAAATTCGGTCTTTGAACGTCCTGCGGTTTTCGAGATTTTGTTACCTTTCACTTTAATATTTATGTAGCAAGATTATACTGCTTCAAATATCATTCTTTTATGTTACAAGGAGGAAACGAACAGGCAGTAGGCAGCGTAGTGCCTTGCCCATTTATCGAGGAAGGCTATATGCTATATTATAACATCACGCCAAAGTTAAATCTATTTTTTTACCTAATTTTACGCTGACACAGTTAGTTTAATTGGTTGAAATCATAATAAGCTATAAGTTTTATAATTACTCGGTCATTGATAAGTATAATCTGCGGGACAAAAATAGATCCTGCCTGCGCGATGCGGTAAACAATGAAGAAAAAAATTGTACACATTAGCCAGTAAATAAAAGAAATCTATTATTCTTGCTACATATTTATAAAAATTATAAAGTTGCAATAAAAAAGGTCAAGGAACTACGCCTCCATAAAATGTAATTCAAAGCCTTAAATTAAAGGATATAACTGTCTACATTTTAAATATAAAAACACGTATGTAATGCTTTATTCTAAGAGCCGCCGCCGGTTTGCTGTGTTGCCCTGAGTTTTATAAAAAGTTTAGAGAAGTTTTTATCGAAGTTTATATTTATAGATAAAACTGACTCATATATTTGCATATTAGTCATATACCGGAGCCAGACGTAGCACAAAGTGTTTGTACATTTTTGACTTCGAAGTCCACAAAGTACTACAAAACTTTGTACAGTTAACAAAGTCCCTGGCGACATTATATGATCATTCAAATGAAGCTATATCTGACTCCGGCATTATAAAAACAGTGTCTGCTAATAATAAGTGAGCTAATTTGTATCCCTCGAATTAAGTGTTACAAACTCACTAAAATGGCGTAAGCATATAATAATTTCCTTAAAACAATAAATTTCATACCTTCGTTTACGGAATGGACGCACGCCAATCAAAATATTTTACGACAGATGACCGTCTGCCGTCTGAAGTCATCCCCGGAACCACCACAACCTGACGATTTATATCATTCAGGGACCCACTGTTTTACGTGCCATCCGAAAATTAGAAATAACCTAGAGCCTCAATAGCTCAACGGTATAAGGTATGGACTGAAATCCGCAAGGTACCCGTTTCAAATCCCACCTCTGTTGGGTATTGTCGCACCCACTCCTAATACAAGCTTTTAATTTCAGCTCAGTAGGAGGGAAAAAGGGAATATTAGACAAACCTAAAAAGTATTCCTAATATTTAAAAAAAAAACCTGCTTGGGGGAACTTACTAAGTCCAATCTTAATTGTTAGTCTTAATTATAGCCATATTAATAATTTTAAATGATATTACACTAACATGCGAGTATACCTTATAACATATCGCGTGCTTAATTGTAAATTGACCGATTACGTTTTAGGTCTAAAGTGAGTTAATGATACAGACAGCTTCGTTTTAACGTCCTCAATCTAAGCCTGAATCTGCCAATCTAAGAATTATTACGATATCTCCATCCAACACTGTTACAGCGATCTTTGTCTTTTTAACCAAAATAGGTTTAATAAAAAGACAAACAAATATCAAGTATCATTAAAATAATATATAATTAAAATACACAATATGTTACTATAATGTCGTTTTTATCGAATTCGAAGTCATCCATAAATAACGTCACAACAAATTACCGATTTTTTAATCCCCCCCTCCCGTCCTTGTCACACTTTCGAAACCGCCTCCCCCCCTGTGTGTTAAAGAACATGGCAAATTCAATTTATGTTTTTAAATCTTTTTTGGTTTTCCCACCAAACCAGGCTTTATATAAAAATATAATTTCAGCCTCGCAAAGGGTAACTCAATGCTTAATTTTCTCTCGAGGGTAATATTAAATGTTGTTCTTCATGATTCCAAGAAAATTATTATTTGATAGTGTCTTTAGTTATCAATAATTGTTCTTTACAAACGGACCTCGCCGTCCTTATCTTGCCCGATTTAAGGTAAGACGTCCAGAACTAACGCCATCTATTGGAAGCATTCCGAAGATTCATTTTAGTTTTACTTTCTTCCGTTTTTCTTAAATCTCCGGATCCAATTTCTCTGCAAACGATCTACGAACATCTTGGAATATACACGTATTTTATCAAAATCGGTTCAGCGGATTAGGAGGAGTAGGGTGACAAAGGCTTGTACATTCAATTTTTATTTATTAATATAAATTATTAAGTTATACTTGTGTCCATTCCAAATAGGCGTTAACTTTGTGCTAGGAGTGACTGCGAATGGCTCCAATAGGATTGGAAATTCTTCCAGGTTCTTATGGACTTCAGGCTCTTCTTCCCTCTGTTGAGCTAGTACGAATTCTGTGATGCCTGATTTTGTGAAACAATAACATTTGTTTTGGAAATTAGACATGTGATTCACAATTCTCTTTTCGGAAAGACAAAAATAAAGATCATTTGGCTCGGATTCGAATCAAAACACAGATTTTGTATTGCAAAAATTTAATGGGACAAGTCACTTTTATGTGTTGCACCTTGGTCGATGCTCCGATCAACGTAAATCTTTTTAAAAGTAACGACATGTCAAATTAGTTACTGATTTTTATATACGTACGGTGGGTTTTTATTTTCATTGTCTTGTTTGACACCTCAAAGAGATTGGGCGCAGTTTTTAAATTGTGCTTACTCAGGTATTTTACCCCAGACTCCTATTTTAAATAAATCATAATTGAAGTTTATTATAAATAATATTATTAACACACATATAGGACTGTATGATACACGGACGTCTCAGGACAACTTAATGCCTGTGTTATAGGTAACAAACGCCTGCTATACTCAAAAATTTTATTCAATAATTTTTGAATAGATACACTCATACTCAAGGCGGGAGTAAAACCGGAAGATATAAATATATATTTTAAAATAAATATTTTCTTATTGTGTGAAATTTACACAAGAACATGTACTATTTTTTTTTTTTAAATGGAAAGCTTATTTAGCCAATTAAACGTATAGTTTTGTGAAATATTAAAAAAAAACATTGTTATTATAAATGATCGAAAAAGCGAACTTGTATAGTTAATAATAAAATAACTAAATATTTGCAGATCTTAAATTGTTTTCGAACTACGCTTTCAGAACATTGGGTTCTGAAAACTTCTGAAAGTTTCTTGACCGACATGATGTTTAAATTAGTATTTTTATTGTTTACTCGAGCGACTCGCATGTTTATAAAATGCGTCTGAACTCTACAAGGTTGAGGTAACGCGTACATTGCATATATCTATGTTACATTTGCAAAAACATGTAATTTGACATATTTTAATTTTTTTTTAATAAAGCTTTAAGGTAAAACAGAGCAATAACCGAAATACCCATCGGTCCAGGGACAGGGACCTTGCCATTCATTGTATGTCGCCCTGGATCCAACCTTTAGGAGATAGCCTAAGCCTATAGCCTAGCTTTTTAAAATGATACCAAAAAAAAAACAATCAAAAACTGCCAAAATAAACGGGCCAATCGAATATATCCGAAAAAGAATCCTTTTGGTAACTCTGCTAATTATCCACTCTTTTGCACAATTATAGCCTGTCAGCCACATTCTCTAGTTAAAGTGATGCCTTTTGCATAAAATAAGTCTTTTAAAATGATGCCTAAGGCTGGCAAAAACAAACTTCACAGGCAATAAAAATTGGCCCAATCGAATATATCCATGTGGACACTCTTCTCTATAAAAATATTTGTATCTTTAATGGGAGTATGAAATATATAATACTTCATCTTATATTTATCCTGATACTCCTTCCATTCACCCTTGGGGGTAAGCAGCAAACAAGGTACGAAATAAACCGTTTAATCTAAAACCGCGGGGTTATTTTATGTAACTTTGAACTCCGCCGTAATGAATCTCAATACGACTTTGTATCCTGTGGACTACTGTAATTAAACTTTCTAGGTATTAATTTGTAAACTACAGTTAACAAAAAAATAGGTATTCTCATATATATATTTTTTAACTTGCGTAATAAATTAATAAGAATAGGAACGTATTTATTTGCGAAACATTACACTACACACAGAAAAAAAAAGAAACAACACATACAGAGAGTACAATCTAAATCTTAATTTAAACAAATTATACTTAAATTAAATAAAAAACAAACAACAACAGTAAAAAAGAAAAAATTGATAAATACCTTTGACACACCTGATCTGTGTATGCAGTGCAACGATGCAAAATGGCAGCTACTCAGCTAAACGTCAGAGTGACGAGAGTACACTCCGACACTGATTTTCAGTAGCCCCGAATACCGATATGTACCCGAGCGGCAGTAACAGTGTTAGTAAGTCAATACATTATTCAAATTAGGTTAAAATAGAGGAATTTTGAAAGAAAAGTACTACTCATCTAAGTATCTACTACGTTCATTAAAACCATAAAAAAAATTATACGATACCAAGTATTTACTATTGAAGTTAAAATGTTTTTCATATTCACAATTTTTTAATAAAACTATTAAAGATACATACGTACATGATAAATGTAATAAAAATATTAAAACTAGCGAACTAGACTTTGTCTTGCCCGAATTTTGATTGGATTGGTTATTTGGCTAATAGTAGATATTACTGGGTAAAAAAGTCTACTTTATGTCTTTTCCATCAAAATGTGACAGTGCTCGTATGTTTTTTGGAATAATAGTTCTACATGCTGTATCATTCAAAAGGTCTAGTACGAACTTCATCTATTTGAAGTATTCTGCAGTTTTCAGTATTTTTAAATAATGTTTTCATTAGTTCCTTTTAAACCTTCCTGGAAATTAGGGGAATAGAACTAATATGTTTAAATGTTTTAGCCGTTTCTGAGTTTTAGCGTGACTAAAGAACAACTATTGATTTATATATATAATGCATGTAGATTTTACATAATGTACATAGATTATATTTTTCCGTACTTTGAAGTGACAAAATAATATTAAAAGTAGGTCGTTTTACGTGCCGACGCTACTGTTTAGTCTCATTTGAAATTGTGCAAACTTTAATCGAGTACTGTACGTCAACATCGTATTAATCCTTAGTAATAAAATAGACGTGAGTTTGTTTGTTACGTTTTCTCATGCCTTAACTAGTTTATGGAAATTTTACATACTCGTCACGAGTTGAATGAAAAAAATAGATATTTTTTTCCTGGACTAGTACCAGTGTCCGCTTAGATTGCAGAAGATGTGGTTGTAGGGCAAGTTAAGATACCCTACTACCGTCTGACATTATCTCCGGAACGCCCCACGAACTATACAACCTCATGACTAATATTCCTCAGTGGCATTAATCGGGTCTCAATGTTTTACGTGGCTTCCGAAACACGAAGGAGATCGGATATCAAATATAAACCAGCGGTGGAATAGATCACCCATCATCAGCAGCGAGATCTGCTTAAGTCAGCGACCTCCTCAAAAAGACAAATGGAAATATGGATATTTAATTTTTATATTGAAGAAACTGTTTAAAAGCTAGCTATTCGTACTAGAAGTGGGCTAGATATTAAGATATAAATAGAATCGAAATTCGAAACGCCTAAGTGAGTTCGCCCTTAAAAAAAAAGAGGTTTCCGCATGATATAAAAAGGTCGAGCTTCATCGTTTGTTGCAGCAACTTAAATACCATGTAGCACGGGGCGTTTCGTTCTGTAGTGGAGGAACCTTTGACCTCACCCACCATGACTAAACACAATCGCATTGACACCCGATGAAGTAATTAAAATGACGCCCCCATTACCAAAATATGACCCAAATAATGGGCGAATGAATGGTGTGAATAAGTTCCTAGCTTTTGCCGCCATTCAATCGAAAATATGCTGTATACCAATTGGCTTTTATGTGCCTCAGAAGTACACATGGGATAGGGGCTGCTTTTTGTTCCAGAGCTAGAAATTGATAACTTATAAATTAGCCAAAACACCTGATATTTATAGGGTAAGATTTTATATAGCCAAGATAGAAGGTTCTTCTTTATAACTGCCTAAAAATTTTTAAATTCCTAATATTTCTATAGGGCGACGGCAACAAAGGGACGTCTATGCCCAGCTGTTAGATATAATATTTCCATTTCCCGGTCAAATAAATGTAACGTTTCTGGAAGAAGTATTTTCGAGCCCAACGCAGATTGAGTCGTGTCCCTACCACAATGGCAGTCCGCTCATTTCTTTGTTTAGCTATTAAGCGTCAATAGTTAAAGAAAAATAAAATAAAATAGAAAGGTGTTGCCCGCTAGAGAAAAATATAACGTGATTTTTAACATTTCGTTTTAGGCTAAAATGTGGCGTGCTCCACTTCGCTAATGGCCAATTTCCGCTCGGCCATCACCGAATTTGTTTTATGACACCCGATAACTAATATTACTTTTCCCTAGCCGCAATTTATCGAAAGCCGCTCGATAAAATTGACAACGAGATCTAGAGCCAATTTCAAAGAAGACCTCGCAAAAAAGTAGCTTTTCTTGACTTTACATTGCAATGAATTTATAGTATGCAATGTACTTTTAAATACGATACAATTATATTATAGCCGTTATTAGGTTTTATACATTTCCATTAATGCATAAAGAGTATTTGAAGTTCACAAAATACTGGCTTCTATCAAATCACCCATTGCTAATTCAAGTTATGTTAAATTGGTATTTTTAAAAATAAATGCTTTACTGCCATTAAATTAAAAATAAGGTGAAGAAAATATCAAAAATTCCTTGCATTGCTAAATTTGACCCTTCGTTTCAAACTAACTCTTTAAAACTTTTATACAACTGCATTATAAAACCCCTATATATAAGCAATATTTGTACTGAATTGTACCTAAATGTAACTTTTATAAACAGTTCAATACTCTAATTCTCTTCCGTTAAATGTTAATTTAAGTGATGTATCCATGTGTAGATATTTACATATATTTAACGAGTATAACTTATATCATATAGTGAGAACTTTGCACACTCCAAATGCTGATGTTATATTTTCAGTATGCGATTTCCTGTTAACATAATTCTTATTAAGAAACAAACAAGCTTTGTGCAGTTGTACGTGAATGTGAATAATAATTTTCATGATCTCTAAACATTTCATAGCGCTATTTGTGTATATTTGTACGTACAATAAATAAATAAATATATACAGGACTATATGACACACGGACGTCTGTTCCTAAGGTAGACAACTTAATGCCTAGTATACTGAGTAATGTGCAAGTTGAAATTTTTATTTGAGTAGCAATTCTGTGCACCTAAGGCTGTAAAATGCTGTTCACAATTGTGGTATTAATAAAAATGTATGTAAAGTAAAGTTTTTACATGTCTTTGTTATAAAATTAACGCAGTATTTCAATTTGATGCTCCTTATAGCAACTACACACATACTGATATATTGATGTAACCATGCAGTTAAATCAAATCATTCCCATTGCTACCACACAGCTCCGATTTTGATGTCAATCCTCAGTTTTCCACAAGTTTACTTCCATCCAAATGCAACAATAAAACTGCAGGTTAATCAACAACTATTTTTTTATACACAACTGATAATAGTGCACAGTTAAATTGCTACTATCTATACTAATACAGAATACTGAAGAACTTTTTTGTTTGTTTGAATGCGCTAACTCTTAAGGTTCTACTTGTAGGTACTCTATCTCTTAAGGTTGGCTCCCTATCTCTTTTTCTGTTAACTAAATTTGCTCTAAAATAATGCATTATTTGCAAGGTGTTTTTATAAACCTGATATTGATCTTTATCCAAAACAAACTTTTTAAACCCTTAAGTGATAAAAGTTGTCCACGCGAACGAAGTCGCGAGGTACACATAAGTTTATCAATATATGTGTAGTGGACATTAGTAGGGATGAATCCAAAAAAATTAAACAAGATTTTACCACACTATATATTTTTATTGTTGGCCTATATTATAGTTTTGACCTTTATGACTGTGCAAATAATGTTGAGCTAATGAAGTCATAAAGTCGAACGATTCAGCACAGAGTGTGCAAATATAGCATTATTGATGACCCATTGTTACCAAGGGGGGGTTTTGAAATCGTATTACACTGTATGGAGGATTGGAAGCCCTCATCAGTGCCACGGTCTGGAGAGTCAATTAGTCCATTACGATATAATCCGTTAATATGCTTTATGCGACGGTCATATTCATTAAAACATTAAAATAATCGGCTGTGATCGGTTTAGTTCAATACAGTTGAATCTAACAAGTAACATGTGTACGTCTGTTTTTTTTTTTGTTACAAGGGACAAATGAGGCAAGGCATCTGAAAGACCAGAAGGCTAGCAGATGCGTTGCCGGCCTTTAATGACGAGTCTAGGCCTCCAGGAAGTCTCACAAACCGAACGAAACGCGACAACAATACCATCATTTGACGTGACAGTATTGCCGCCATTTCTCGCCGATCTCATACGAGAAAGAGGTATTGGTACACCCGGACGCAACTATTTAATCGCTCAAGAAATTTCTAAGTCATTTTTAGGGTTCCGTAGTCCTACTAACGGAACCCATAAGCTTTTCTTGACATGCTCTTGGCCATTTTTTTAATTTTCTTGCAGTTGAGCAAAAAAGCAAACCATTTAATCCCTTAATAATGTTTGTATGTTAATTTTATTCTTGCTGTCGGATAAGTAGCTCTCTCTTCGGCAAGAAAATGTCAATTTTCACTAGAATTTTTTTCCATAATCTCTTGGAAGGCAAGTTTGTATTCACAGTTCAATCTTAATTACAAATGTCTCTTAGTCATATTAGTCATATTATATTTATGGAAAAAACAAGAGTAGCGTTATGATCATTTTAGAGTCACGTCATTACGTCCGCTTAGATTGTAGAGGATGTGGCTGTGTGGCGAGTTAAGATAACCGATTGCCATCTGACGTTATCCTCGGAACCCCCACGATTTCTACAACTTCACAGCTGATATCACAAAGTAACATTAATCGGGTCCCACTGTTTCACGTGCCTTCCGAAACACGGAAAAGGTCGGGTATTAAATATAAACAAGTGCTAGACTGCATTCACCCATTTATCACCCGGTCGCGGCAAAAGCAACTTATCCTAGCGATCGACTCAAATGCCGACCACTGATTAGGCCACGACCTCCTCATCGTAGTTATTATGAATATTTTTCAAAATTATTACCATTCGCATGTCTTCCTCTACATAAACTATAATGATGCCAATTTTCATACTTCTCCGACCGCGAAATTTTCTTAAAATGGTTTTTTGTTTCACGTATTAATATATGCCTACATTTTTCTATATACAAATAACATTTTCAAATATACTGGGCTACTTACTCTTTACTACATTCTATTCTATCCTAAAATAAATTCCCCGTTCCTGTTTCCTTTCCCTTTTCCGTTCCCATTCCTGTTTCCGTTCCATAATGGTTCACTATTTTGGCGTTAATGGCTTAAACATGAAACGTAGGCTCCATCCGGGTACCAGTACCACTTTCTCACATGAGATCGGCGTGAAGTGGAGGCAATGCTGTCACGTCTAGTGATGGTGTTGTTGTTGCATTTCGTTCGGTTTGTGAGACTTCCCGCTGGCCTTAACTCGTCATTAAGGGCCGGCAGCGCATCTGCTGGCCTTCTGGTCGTGCAGATGTCCATGGGCAACGGTAGGCACTTAAGTATTTGTGTATAACAGGCGTTTGTTACCTATAACACAGGCATTAAGTTGTCTACCTTAGGAACAGACCGTGTGTGATATAGTGTACAATATATATTTATTTAAATGAATTTATATTCTCCTTTTTTGTGTTCTGCTAATTCTTCCGGTGTTTGTATATAAACTTAAGAGATGATCATTCAATAATTTTCTCGGGTAAATACTGTTTCATATGTAGCCGAATTCGGCTAAAAGACATAAGTACTTTTAAAGGAAACTTAATGAATATTCTGACTACAAAGTTGATTCACACAAAAGACTAATTTGTGATTTTATGGCTCTCTGAGGGCCTTTCCCTTTGCTATAACTTTCTAGCACTTTAATCTAAAACAATGTTGGAGAAATTAAAATCCAGCAGTGCGGTTATAAATTGACAGTTTAATATACCTTGGCTTCTCTACTACCCTTGCTTTGTCCGGTAAATAATTCTGTTATAGTACAGTTTTGAATTTTTATTTAAGCAGCATACAGCGGCTGTTCCAAAGCCTCTTACCTCACTCATACGTACACCATAACTGCGTAAAATATTCTTAGCCATAATCACAATGTTTCCTAATAGTACAAGAAAAAACTACCAAAAACCCCGCATATATTTTTTTTATGTTTATTTTATTTGTTAAAGGCCACCAACACAATGTACATTTAAACTTGACTTACAAGAGCATAAAAACATAGCATTTTTAACATTTTTCGTTTGTCCCTTGTAACTGTTGTTACACAGCAGCAGGCAAACGAGCAGGCAGCAGGCACCTAAATGCCTACCGACGCCCATGGATATCTTAATACTTTTCTTACTTAATTGAGAAAAATCATAATCTTGATATGTCCACGCTAAGCCCCATCGGGTCACACGACCTTGACAAAATTCTGTCACAGTATGAGTTACGTTATCTGCCTTCAAATCTATAACTAACTCCTTTAAGTTGTATTTGTGCCCCACCATAGTAGTGAATATTCTGAAAAATTACAACAAGTAAACAAACTTTAATTCGTCAAATATTACAATCGTAAAATTGTTCAAATTTTCATCAGTGTGCGCAACTCCTATCACGTACAGGTTGAAAAACTTTTTTTGGATAATGATTCATGTGTATAAAAACACCTTTGGTAAGCACAAAAAGGTTATGTGAGCCAATGTTAAAAGATAGACATTTGCTATCGCGGCATTGTATTTAGAACTTCCAAAGGGAAACAACTCTGTCATACATAATTTTTACGTAACTATAACCGTTTATGCAGCGCATGCAGAAAAAGCTAACAGAAACAAAAAAGGCCCTATTTTTAAAACATTCTTCATTGGTACTCTGCTCCTATTAATTTTAGCGTGATAATATATTATAGCCTGTAGCTTATCTCGATTAATGAGCTATCTTATACTGAAAGAATTTTTAAACTCAGATCAGTGGTTCATAATATTAACACATTTAAACAAACCAACTCATCAGTAATATTAGTATAAATAGATTAAATTCAAACATACTTTTTAGTACATTTGTTATGAGGAATACTTGACATATTCCTTATTCAGCCTATTGGCTACATTTTTTCCTATTTGTCCAGTGTATGATACCTAAGAATTATTTTTTTGTTTCCAAAAATTCTGCCAAAAAAATTCCTGCCGCCCCCGATATTAAACCATGCTCCTATTTAAACAGCTTTAAGGCTAGTTTTCGCTTGAGTTGTTGTTTGTGAAGTGGTTGTCCATGGGCGTCGTTAGTCACTTGTGTGAAAGCCGGCTGCTCGTTTGCTCGTTATTATATAAAAAATAATACAAGTAGTCAACATCCTGCGTTCTATGAAAGAAGTCGCAACAAAGAAATCGTTTTCTTTGTTATGCTCAACTAACTCAATTCAAATAAGGCCAAATGATTTGGAAAAAGCCACAGACATCATTTTCGTTATATCTTATAAGTATTTTAGTATTTTGGCAATGTCTTAAGAGATACTGACACTTAATGGTCACAATCCCATTTGTAGACTATCTTTCATTATAGCATGATATATTATCTAAGCTATTTGGTCACCCTTGGAACTAAGAATCTGATTTATTTTTAGTATAATGTGATAATTAATCATCATATGAGAAAGTACTACGTGTCTGGATAGACTCAAGGCGTATAGTGGGCTAAAAGATTAATAAAAGTTAGACCGTATTATATAAAAATTATCATAATTTCTATCAAAATGGCTGTATTATGAGAATAATAATCAGGCTTTCAAATATATATTTTAAAATGAAAATCGGAAAAGCAGTTTTCCCAAAAAAAACCTGTCCCAATATACTACTTAATTTGTTTGTTTTTAAATACATGTGAGGTCTTCGTTGTATCATAAAGGAGACATATCATTTACCTTTAGTCTTTAATGTCAAGGTAATGTTGAGGTGAAATTAAGCTTTAAGGGGGCGTTCAAGTATTACGGCTTGGTAGCAGTAGATAAAAACGGATTTTTCGATAGGGTCAGAGTAAGAAGGTTTAAGATACTTCGCAAGTTTAATGTTGCGCGGACGAAATCGCGGGAAGCGGGTAGTTTAAAAATGAATTTATTAAGGACCAACATACTTTTTAACTGAAATTCAAACTTACCTTATTTGTGAAAATACTATGTATATTTTATTAGGAGCAAAGTGTTCGTAATTTGAAAACAAGAATATAAAAAATACACCAATCATTGCCTCGCATTTTCACTTTAAGTAAGCATTAATTTTACAATCCCTGGCTACCAAAACTTTAGAAAACATTGCTCTAGTGCAGAGATCAGCAACCTTTTGAGTCGAAAAAGACAAAAATAACAATTTTTTTAAAAATTTTAAAGTGTTTAAAGAGCCACAAAAAAATATTTTATTCCGACTATAAATAGTAGTTGCATAAAATATCTACTTATTCATAAAGAAATAGAGTTTTTTCAATACAAATGAAATTACACGGTATTATTTGAGATCACATTTTTGCACATGGAATAATAAGGCCACATCTTCACATCTAAAGAGCCGCATGTGGCTTGCGAGCCGCAGGTTGCCGAGCCCTGCTCTAGTATATATATTTTTTTGTAGGAAGAGGATTTGGACAGTCAACAAGGCGTTATAGATTTCTCGCTATACCTTCGCGGTAGTAACTCATCCAACGACCTGGCCGGCAATGGAAACGGTAACAATGAGCCCAAACAACGACACATCAACACCATGCTCGACCAGAAGAACTACATCGAAGAGTTGAATAGACATCTCAAGTAAGTGAACTACGAAATAGTTGTTATAACAAGACACAGATTAAAAAGTAATAGATTAGCTCAATACCGTAAACAGTGGTACAGAAAGGGAGAGAATAGGCCTCCACAGCATTTTTTCCCCAACTCTGAGTTTATACCCAGAAGAGAAAAGGCTGTGGATGATGATGATGAAGATAAGCATGCGATAGCACAATACTAAAATAATTCTCGTGAGAAGATTTAGTGTCAGTATAAAAACCATATTTTTTTTTTTTGAAACTCCGATTCCAAATGGAAGTACACAGTTAAGGCAGATTTAAAAATATATTATCTATTAGGATGTCCGCACATTAACCATTTTCTGTAGGAATATTTATTCGCCATCCATCATTACATTTCAATAAATCTATTAATGTAGAACGGACGTTGTAGAATTAATTAGAACTGCTCTAGTGGTGATAAATCATAACATTGGTTTATACCAACCTTTACGACACAATAACGTAAATTCCTACAGGGCCGCGTCAGTTTCCCCAATCCCGTCGTGTTCACTTCCCGAAGACTTATTGTCAATGAACATTACTGTGTTGAATGAAAAATAAAAAAAAAACATAAGTGACTAGCCGTGCCTTGACTGAACGAGCAGCCTCGCAAGGCTGCCTCGAACGTAAGGCCGCGCAGTTTTTTTGTTTGAAGAAAGTGCACTTTACTCGAGCAAGGCCCGTCCTGAAATTTGCTTCCCAAGGCTGCCTCGCGAGGCTGCTGCTTTTTTTTTGTTATATAATAAGGGGCAAACGAGCAGCCGGCTTTCACCCAAGTGACTACCGACGCCCATGGACAACTGCAACACCAGGTAGGGCGAGTTAAGATGACCGATTGCCATCTGACGTCATCCTCGGAACCCCCACGATCTCTACAACCTTACGACTACTATCACAAAGTGACATTAGTCGGGTCCCACTATTTTACTTGCCTTCCGAAACACGGAGGAGGTCGGATATCAAATATAAATCAGTGTTAGAATGGGTCACCCATCTATCACGCGGTCGCGCTCAGAGCAACTTAACTTAGCTATCGACTCAAATGCCGACCACTGATTAGGCCACGACCTCCTCTATATATATAAGTAAATTATTATGATAAAATGTCTACCTCGTAATTGAATTGCAAATATTATATTGTTTAAGAGTTTTGTTGTTACAATACATAAAAATATATAACACGATTGTTTGAGGTATTGGTGAGGATGCCTGCTTGCTACGTTGAGATCACAAGTTCGACTCTGTGACGTTCTGTTACGTGTTGTGTGTGTGTGTCCTTATATGTCGTGGTCAGTGTGCTTTGATTGTTTTTATAAATGTTTGTCTTAAAAAAAAAATCAGCCATAACGAACTCTATAAAACTGCGCTCCGAATTTATTTATTAGGAAGAGACCGCAAATTAACATATACTAACTGTTACTCGCGACTTCGTCTGGATTATAGAGAAAAATAGATTCAATTTTAGCGTGATGATAGCCTATATTCTGCGATAAATGGGCTATGTAACACAAAAATAATTTTTCAAATCGGATAAGTAGTTCCTGAGATTAGCGCATTCAAGCAACTAAAAAAACTTTTCAGCTTTATATATTTAAAAAAAAAAAACTAACATAGACGTTAATATCGTTATTTTTGTAATGCATATTTAAAATTAAATTTGAAGAAATTTGACAAGTTTGAGTGATATTTGGAATAACGGACTTGAAATAAATAGATAAATATATGCAAATTGAAATGAATCTCAATATTGGAAAATTACTTGAATTAAAATTGGTACTGATAGTAAACTTCATATTTGAGTGAAAACACTATAATAACCGCTAGACACGTTTCGATAAATCGTTGCGAAAAAACCGTACAGTTAAATCGTTGCGACAAAACTGTACAGTTATATCGTTGCGAAAAACTGTACAGTAAAATAGTTGCGAAAAAACTGTACAGTTAAATCGTTGCGACAAAACTGTACAGTTACATCGTTACGGAAAAACTGTACAGTTACATCGTTGAGAAAAAACTATGCAATTTAATCGACAACGATTTTTCATACACACATATCGATAACTCTGTACAGTTTTTTCGGAACGATTTATCGATACGTGCAGTGGCTATAAGTCGTCACAAACTAAATAATCAATCTTGAATCACTTTATCGATAATGTTTATAATACGTAGAATACTAATGTTATCATTATCAATTGATAAGAGTGATTAGAAAAAATGCGAAGACGGAGATACAGTTAAGCCTAAATCCGTGCAAATATTTGCACAAACATATCTATTATCGTTTTCAATTTTTATTCAATTAAATGTTACCGCGCTTGCTGTGAAAGTTATTTTTATATAACAACTAGCGGACCTGGAAGACGTTGTCCTGTCGGAACGTTGGGTTACTTACCATTTACTACATTCTGTTATGATATAACATTATTCTCCGTTCCCGTTCCCGTACCCGGTCCCGTCCCTCTCCCCCTTACCCATCCCGTTCTATTTCCTTTTCGCTTTCACTTTGCCATTCGTTTTTATTATACAAACCTTATCCTGATAATAGCGAACACACCAAAAAAGAAATTATCCAATTTAGAGCAGTCGATCAAAAAGTATGCACGTTTTGCATTTTAGCGACTCATTTTTATTTGCGACTTTAAATTGAGACATAACCTATTCTATCTTTTAAGTTGGATCAAATTGCTCAAGGTATGCAAATTTGATAAAAATTGGTCAAGTATTTTAGGAGTCCATCGCGGACAAACAAAATGACGCGTAGTTTATATATATTAAGATATAAACATTGCATAGTTCTTAATAACTAAAAACTATGCGTATTTCTGGAAAAAATATCTTTAGGCTTTCGAAACGACAGTCGATTTATTGTATAAATATTTTATGGTATAAATCTTAGTAAGAAATAAAATTATTATTTATTGTTATTATCGCAAAGAATGGAATTGATTAAAAACAAAGCTGTCAATTCCAGTAAGTTATAACAGCGTTGACGTATAAGTTGATAATAGAAAAAGGTTATTGTTGTAAAAGAAAGTAGTAACAAACCCTTAGTTTAAATTCACTCTCCTTGATGTTTTTTCTTTGAAACTTAAATATGTGCTCTAACGCTATGAGAACTCTATATGGACGTTAGATGGGTTTTTTCTTGATGTTCGGTTAAGTAACTAATGCGTAATAGCGTGAATAGAAAACACACTTTCGCATTTTTATTACTTATTAGTATTTAAATAACAATAGATAAAATAATATATTTTAATAATTGTTAACTTATATGAATATATTTTAATATATTGATGAAATATAGTAAAGCAAATTCCCTTTTCCTCGATAACCCGAAGCCTATATAACCAGTTAGCAGTTATTATCAATTCTCTTCTCCTCTCAAATAGCGTCTGCATAAAGTCTATAAAACCTGTTAAATAATTTTGTTGTTGATCGGCCATAAACCCGGATGTTTCTTAAAAACAATTTGCACCATAGGTAATCTATTTAAAGAAACTCACACCTGCTAGTCTTTGGTATCTGATTTTATAAACGTGAATATTTACTGCTTGGTATTCCCTTATTACTGACGATGCGATGCGAGTATATCTTTTTGGCATTCCTTTTTAATTTAAGTGATAACCTGTTTTTGTGGTCGATGGCCGTTGCCTTGTTATTATTATGTCGGCACCAGACATAGTTTAATTTGAATGATCTTGTAGTGTGGCCGGGGACTTTGCGTAGCTGCACAAAATTTTGTAGAACTTTGTAGTCTTCCAAAGACAAAAATGTACTAACATTTTTAGCTATGTCTGGCGCCGGCGTTATATAAGTGCAACCGACGCCAGGCTGAGTTATTTTAGTACATTTTTTGCATCGTAATGTTAAATAATGATAGACTATTGAATATTATATAGAACTGAGTTAGTATTGGAGTTCCGCGTTCAGTAAATACATTTACTAACAAACGCTAACGCTTTAATACTTTTATACAATAATATAGAATTTAAAGGCTCACTTAATATAATTTTGATATATAAAATATTAAATTCATATATTATGGTTAAATAGTGGTCTTATGAAGGTACAAAGAAGTAGTTTCGTCGTGTTCGACAGATTTCTGTCAGACAACCTTAAGCTTTTATCCGTATGAGAGCTTTTTTACCGTGCGTTAAAAAAGCGTTCAAATAGAACATATTGACTCCCAAGTTTTTGGTCACACGGCAGCGATTCTATAACGAGACGCTTTTTTATCGAGCAATATTCTATTTTCAACGCTGTATATTTATTATACATATACGCTATATTTTCGTATCGACGACGCTAAAAAAGCGCCAACGCCGAGATTTAACGCAACGCTTTTTTAACGCTCGTGGGAATGAGGGCTAATAGTAAAAACTATTCATGAGTTGATTTGACGACAGTATCAAATAATGTGATGGCTTTAAATTGTTACACTGTATAATAATAATGAAAAATATAATTTTTATCTCACGATAAATATAAGGACACATGACGCAAATCAAGACAATAATTGGAGTAGAAATGGAACCGCACGTAGCAACAGGCACCGTATCTAATACGCCAAACGGTCTAAATTTGTGAAATCTAATTTTGTTATTAGATTGCAGAAATATGGCCGACAACGGTAGCATCGTTTTTCCAGATGACGTAGAGAGGGTTAAAAGGGAATGTCAATGGAAAAACACAAATACAAATAATGGAAATAGGTACTGTTATTATGTTTATATGGTTTATTTATAACGTTCAGTTCGCGACTGCTTGTTAATTTTTAAACAGTTCTTAATCGTGAAGGATCGTAGGTCAGCCACTATATCATATTATCATGGGCTTATAGCATTTGTTTGTAAAAAAATATTGTGATAGCTTCTGTAGTGAATGTCTATTTTGCAATATTATATAGAATATTATGTCATTCTTATATATTACTAACTAGCGGACCCAGCAGACGTTGTCCTGCCCGAACGTTGGGTTACTTACTATTTACTACATTCTAATACGCTTACCCTTTTCCTTACCTTTTCCATTTTCCTTTCCCGTTCCCCCTCCACTTCCCCTTCCTTTTCCTCTTCCCTTTTCCAATATTTTCTAAACTTACCCATAACGACGACACCAAGAGACAAATCTGTTTTAATTATATAAACCTTCTCCTGGCACTAACGAACACACCAAAAAAAGAATTATCCGATTTGGTGCATTTCGGAAGCTATGCATATATATAAATTTTCGAAATTCATTTTTATTTATATAGAAAGAAGGCTCAGTAATATTAATAAAGCATAAATCTGGTACTCCTTTTTTTTAAAAAAAAATATTAGCTTTTCCACGTGTGCGGTTCGTAATCGATGAATGCAATTATCGCAATCCCTGTCTGCGATATTTTCTAATCGACACGACTTAGAGCGCATAACTCCCGAACTACTGCAACAAATTGGATAAGTCTTTTTTGTTGTGTTCATTACTGTTATAGCAAGATTTATATACTTAAAATACCTGTTTCTCTATTTGTTACAGATAACTTTAGAAAGTACTGGGAAAGGGAACGGGAAAAAAAAGGAAATGGTAATAATATTATAGGATAATAGATTGTAGTAAATATTAAGGAACCCAACGTTCAGACAAGACAACGTAATCATATTCATTAATTTAATTGCGCATGTCAATGGATTCACGGCGCCCCGTCAGGGCATAGCAATTTTAATAGAGACAATCATCATCGAAACTATTTCGAAACATCTGCCGGGTCCCTTGGTAGTTTTAATAAATGAAAGTCAAACGATTCAAAATAAACATCATCGTTCGTGGGAGCTTATATTGATTGTCAAATTAATAAAGAATCTCGACCTTGACTGTCTTGTTTTAATGTCTCGTTTGCACAATTATATGAATGTGCTTACACTCAAGTTACTACTTGAGCTATATTGAGAGTTGATGATATGAGAAAAGTTAAATTTACTCGTATAAATGCAGTTCCTTAAATTTTCTTTTATTCCTAAGAATAACGAAACAGAAGTCTTACCAAATTTGCTGTAATTTCAAAAACCTTGTGAATTATTTTTTAGATCAATGTTATTAATTCAGACATTATACCAATTTTTTTTTTTTTTTTATGTTACAAGGGGGCAGGCGAGCAGACAGCAGGCAGCGAAGTGCCTACCGGCGCCCATGGACATCTGCACGACCAGAAGGCCAGCAGATGCGCTGCAGCCCTTAATGACGAGGTCAAAAATTTTCAAAAAATGCGTTACGGAATACTTGAACGCTCCCAAAGTGTCCCTTCACAAATGCATCTAAGCTTTTAATAATAGCGTTAAACACTAAGGGATACAGTTTTGATTTCTCAAAATTTACGCATCGCTAGCGTTTCTTACGAAGGGAATTTAAAAAGTCTTTATAATATTCTGTTATAAATCTTATGTTTTAATCAAATAATATACCATTATTCAACAAAAACAATGCAATTTAGCTGAACAAAAACTCGTTTGCTAGTAACAAGTAAACCTATTTGGTATACAATATAAAGGGAAGGAATATATAACGATTACAATAGTGCTATGAACGTGCCGCAATAGTGCAAGAGGGGAGACACTGAACAGTCATAAGTCATTTTCGAAGGATCCTAGAAATTGAAATTTCTGGAAACCCAGAAAAGTCTATGCTAGGATATTTATAGTATTTTGGCCTGCCTTGGCGTGAAGACAGGCTTGCTATCAAAGAATCTATCGTAAACGTATTTCCCAGTCCTTTTCTTTACTACCCACCTTCTATTCTTTTGCCCAAATCTTAAGAGTTCGGATTCCCTCACTGCTCGGGCTAAAGTGAACGCGCGCGTTTAATAGGACACCTACGAAAAGAACTTTACTGCCAACTGTTGCCCGAATCCTAGAGTTCGGATTTCCAGAAGTCCTTCGCTCGGGCCCAAGTGACCACGCGGTTTACCAGAACGCTTGCGAATAATCTGCTACTACCAGTTGCCCTTGAAGAAGTACCTCGTTCCTCGGCCTGAAGCGCCCCCGCCTACTGCAGCGCCCGCAGGCGCGCAACACAGGCATTAAGTTGTCTACCTTAGGAACAGACGTCCGTGTGTCATATAGTCCTGTATATATTTATTTATATTAAAAAAAAATGCCACGTTTTATTTTATTGTACGCAACGTAACAAATAGATTGCTGTTTGTTAAGATGCCGTTGATTGCCAGTTATAATCATTGCTGATTACTTAAGACCTTTTTCCGGCAGTCACGCAGAATTTTAAATGGTCTATATTTTAACGGTAACGGTTTTTTAATTTTTTTTTTTTATTTATATAAATATTAAAAATGTAAATAGTAGCATGACTAATATTCTCATTATCATTCAACTTACCTTCATTTACAAGCTTACGTTTATTTTTTTCCAGATTTCAATTTTTCATAGTTTGTGTCCACTTTTTTTTCTGATGTTTGAATACTAGACTGTATTTAAATACTATGCTGGAAATAGAACTGTAAACATTATTAATTAAGTTATAAATGTATATCTCATATGCATATGATGGCTAGTTGTTGCAGATGCCGTAGAAACTGGGAAGGTTTACGATCACCAAGTTGCTCAGCCTCTAATAGCTGTTTAACTTTTCTTTGTCTAGAGAGGGAGAGGCGTTTAATGAATTCGTTTTTAAGTTTTTCATATTTTCCTTCCAGCGGTGGTTCATCTATAACATCCTCAACTAATGATGAATACTGTCCGTCTAGCTGAGATATTACATAGTAGAATTTAGTATTATCGTCCGTTATTCTTGCTATATGAAATTGTGCCTCAATTTGAGAAAACCAAATCTTTGGTTTTTCCGCCCAAAAGGGTGGCATACGCACGCCGACTCGTTTTAGTATTTTTGACCTTTCCTTTCTTTTAAAGGAAATAATACAAACAAAAATAATTCAACAGTGCAACGGTTGAGATATATATGTATAGATAGTCTTCCAACCGTTGCACTGTTGTGTTATATATGTATAGACTATCTATACATATATATCTCAACCGTTGCACTGTCCCACTGCTAGACAGATTGTTGACAACATTAAATCAATGAATGAATAAAGTTTATTGTACACAAAAACATTAATTATACAGTAAATGCATTGTGGAGAACAGTACAATCAGACGGCCTTATCGCTAACTAGGTCAATACGATCTCTACCAGATAACCTGGCTTGCAAATAGAAAAAAAAAGAAATCTGAGAGGTAGACAATGTACAATAATATTAATAAATATATGTTCTTACCATTATTAATGACATTCTAATAAGCGAACTTGTTCGGTTCCATTGCGTGTTTTTGGGGGTTTTCAATTTAAGTTTTCCATACTATGACTAACAGCGCTGGTGATAGCGCCAATGTTTAGAGAAATTCAAAATCGAATGACCTTCGGTGTAAAGCTATCGAAACTTATGCTAAGGGTGGTATTATATATTCGCAAAGCTTCCAAGCCACCGTTACCAAGTTTAAATTCACGCTGCATTGATTGTGTGTGAAACTTCTTTCAATATATTTACCACTAGCTTTGCCCGCGGTTTCATCCGCATAAATAGATATATACAATAGATTCAATTATAGCGAGCAATTTGGCAGCGCATCTGCTGACCTTCTGGTCGTGCAGATGTCCATGGGCGCCGGTAGGCACTTCGGTGCCTGCTGCCTGCTTTTTTCCACTGGCGTCCAATGCGTCGCATACTAAAATGACATTTTGATAAATGGCCGCCAACGTCTTCCGTATAAAAATGACTAAAGTACATTATATGAGGAGCGATTAACTTAGAAGCAAAGTAAAACTATGAACATGTCTACTAGCTGTTTAGGAAGATTTAATAACAAAAAATAATAGGAGTTTCTGTTAGTAGCTTTGAATATTTTCTATTTTTAATTTATTGTTTAGAACAAGAGCCTAACATATTAAAAATGTAATATTCTGTGATGGGATTTTTTTGTGACTACATTTTGAGTCATTTAAAAACGGTTTTATTTTTACAATTACATGTGCTTTGCCGACCTTTGTCAATAGCCTAAGTGCCTAAGTCATATCGACATAGCTACTTAGAAATTCCTTTTTTATCGCACTGTTTTGTATGTAACATACCTTTGATGTAGTATATAATTGGTTTTGTTGGAATTAACAACGCAATCTCGGTTGTTGATTCATCTGCCAGTATTAGTACAGACCATTTCTTATAGCTGGCAACCACGCTACGGTCTATCGGAGAGATTATTGTGCTGATTTGCCTGCGAAATCCGCCGACATGACCGTAACGTGTATGTAGACATGTCGGTGTTCACTAGAAAATTGATATTCTATTTTGCCTAGTCGCCTGCTCACGTTGAAAAAACTGCACTATTTTAGTTCCACTCACGCTCTAGTTTACCTTTTTTTTAAGTTACAAGGGGCAAACGAGCAGGCAGCAGGCAGCTAAGTGCCTACTTACGCCCATGGACATCTGCACGACCAGGAGGCAAGCAGATGCGTGCCTTTTTTTTACTGACCTTGTGCCGCGTGAAAAATGAGCAAAAGATGCAAAAGCACCACTGACTTGAACTGGTTCCATGCACGTTTGTCTCCTCTAATTACCTCCCAGACCATGCTGGACACTAATAACTTTGCACTACACACATCACTAACACACACTATGAAAAAAAAATTCGTTACATTTTTTTTTAATTTTTTATGTGCAAAAGTTTTGCTTTTTTGTTTTGGACAGTTTAGGCCGACATCGCGATGTATACGGGCTGGAAAGTGACACAGCCACCCCGTGCGACGTTCCAAAGGTTACTGCCCCCCACTCTCGATGTCATTTCGCGCCGACTCAGTAGCTTTCGCGAGGTACTTTATGGGGATACACAGATAACATAAATAAACATGTGGTAGATTTGTAAATGCCGATTGATCTATAAATTGTTTATGGTCGGTAATTGTCGCTGCCATTTTGCATTCTGGTTTTTCAACTTGAATCGATTGTTATAAAAGTTTTTATGTATTTTAGTACTACCTCAATATATTTTTTTACTTTCCTATTTATATCTGTGGTAATAATGTAACTTGTTAAGTTCTTGGTTATTATTTCATCTTGGTCAAAACGATTTGGGCAATTTTTTTGCTTAAATTTTTATAAAGTGTCAAATTATTAAATTTTCAAAATGAAAACAATTTATAAAGAGAGTCCAAAAAGGAGTCTGCATTTTTGAAAATAACTCAACAAATATTATTGTTAGAGGAACATAACAAAAAGATTTTAAAAACTTAAGATTTTTTCGAAAGACGTATTGTCTGTCTTCCTAAACAACCAGACCTAATTCTTTTCTATCAATTATTATACTACTTAATTTGTTCATGAAAAGTGCTTGTGTACTCTATCATTAATTATTTTTAGCGCGCCAGTATTGTATTTTTATCTTTAAAAAATATACACATATTAATTGCAAATCCTAGTCGAGGTAAGAAGAAAATAATTATTGTAGCTAAGGTATAATTTTTTTATTATGACTTTACCGATAAAAATGAAAAACTACTTCACAAAATAAAACGAGTGTTCTTTAGACCACGTGACTGAAGTAAAACTTCTTTAGCTCCATCTATATGTATGTATATATATCGCAGGCTCATACCTTAAAAAGTCGTTCAAATAACAGTCTAGCCTTTAACTGTACGGCGCCCTTAAAATAGCTCCCTGATTTATATTCAGCCATTACTTAACTAGCCTGCATAAAGTTTCATGAAAAATAGTAGTCGAAAGAAGCCGAAACTAGTCGAAATCTGTCGAAACCAGTCCAAACCAGCCGAAACCAACCGAAACTAGACAAAACCAGGTAAAACCAGCCAGAACCAGTCGAAATCACTTGAATTTACCCTCGCCCTCGTCCATTAACTATTCTAACATTGTATAGTGAACATACACAAACAATAAATAAAAAGAGATAGGGATAGAGAAAGACTTGCGCATTTACTTGCTCGTGTGCACACACGCTCACATACATCGCATACGGCATTTCGTTACGTGACGATTTCTACGAAATCGCATTATCCGTAATTTTTGTAAACCGCATTAAGGAACTTCGTTCCAATTATTTTGAGCTAAATCGGACAACAACATTTGAAGTTATTTAACAAATACCTTCCCGTAAGTTCAAATTGACTCTACATTTTAGTTATAAAACGTTTGTATGGGAAAAAGAAAAGGGCTGTTTTTAGGATTTTCCCGGCAATTATCCGATTTTTCTCGCCGTAAAAACCATCCTTGGGCTTCAACGAACATTTAAAAAAAAGAATTGGTTAAATTGGTCCAGGCGTTGTTAATTTGTACATATATAGATTAATTATATTTTTCTGTGTATTCACTATTTTCCGTTCTATTCGCTAATAATGCGCTTAATTTAAATAGCATACGTTTAATATACCTAAGAGCTACGAGAAGTCGATAATAAAAGCGTTTTATTAAGAAAAAACATTACAAATTTACTTTATTAAGACCGCCTCATTGTATTTTAAAAAAAAATTATAAATTAAATAATTCACAGTCAACCTTTTTATTATTCCATTCGGACCACATGTGGCCCGCGACCCTAATCTTTGTGGTCCGCGGCTGTGTCATAAAGGGCAATCTATTTCTTTTTTTTTAATTAGCCTATCCTGTTCCACAGCTGGGCAAAGGCTGGCCCCTTTTCCAACCACACTTTCCTTTCCTGACCCATTTAAATCCCTTTTAGTTCAATGAAATAAAATTGAATCTATTTTTATAAACAAATAATAGTAAATTACATTACACGAGTGTAAAGTTTCGCCGTACTATTATTGCTTACGAGTTTACCTACATAAATACATAATCTGGTTCCATATAATTATTGTATAAGTATGGCCCTCCCACATCTGATTTCTTAAAAATGCGGCCCGCCGACATCAAAATTTCTATCGATGTGGCCCTTGCCTTCCAAAAGGAATACTTTTTAGGTATGTCTAATATTCCCTTTTTCCCCTCCTACTAAGCTTGAATTAAAAGCTTGTATTAGGAGTGGGTACGACAATGGGTAGGACCCCAACGGCGGTGGGGTTTGAACTGGGGACCTTGCGGATTTCAGTCCATACCTTATACCGTTGAGCTATTGAAGCTCAAATCTCCACATGATTATTTTTATTTTTACCTCATGGTACAGGTACAAATAATGGCCCATTATGTGTTTGTTGCCCAGTTTGAGTGATCGTGGCTATGGCAGGTAAACGGCACTAGTGGTGAGATAGATGTATATTCACATTTTACACATCTTTAGTGCCGTGTGTACCCGCCAAAACCACGTTTACTCAAACTTTATAATGTGCCATTGTCCTCACCTGTTTAGAGAGCATGCGCTGACAAACTTTCAGCTTTCACAAAATACCGTAAGTCTGGCTGTTTAGGTATGTTACTCTATGCAATTAAAACCGGTTATTGCGATATTCAAGGGACACCATAAGTAAGGACGCAATATCCGATAGTCGCTATATCCAATACACCGTTTTTAAATCGATATTAGTGTTGAAAATCGTTAAATATATCATTTTGGAATTTTGTCTCCATTCGTTTAAAACTTTGATAATGTTAAAAGAATGTGAAATGCGTTATTTCTATGCAATATCTTATTTTATTCACAATTTATAAATCCCCTTATGATGAGATTTACTTTGCTCAAAAAAAAGCGTGACTAAAATTAAATTGCAACGCAGTTATCTATCTACCGTTAACTTTGCGCAATATATTAAATATTTCAAGGTGAAATCTTAACCAAAAGTACCTGAAAATCATGCAATCTTAGCATTCATTTTTATTTTATTTTAATTATATACCATATTTAATTGAAGCAAAACTTCTTTACGCACACTTGACTTCGGGAGTAAGTTGGAGAATGCGTGACGAGAGCTTTATGCTAGATCCAGACATAGCTTCATTTGAATGATCATTTCTATCATTAAGTGTGGCTGGGGACTTTGTGTAGCTACGCAAAGTACTGTAGAACATTGTAGTCCTCAAGGACAAAACTGTACAAACACTTTGAGCTATGCCTGGCGCCGGCATAATTAAGGACGCTATAAGCAAAGACGCATAATCCGATGGTCGCTATATCCGAAGATAAAGTATATTCAATATACATTTTTGAATTATGGCGCAGTTATAAGTCTATTATTAGCTATGCGCACTATCTCAGATCGTAGAAACTTCTATGATCTGTGCGCACTATATACGATAGCTTAAGGTGAAAATGCAAAGTTACTCTTGGGATACTTTTTGTAAAACGTAGGGAAAATAATATTTGTTGGTGGTTAAAGCTAAATATTCCGATAGTAGCCCGTCGCGTTAACCGATATGTTTATTATCCCATGTTGTTATAACCGATATGTTTACATAGGTATTTAAATGGAAGGTCTTGTAGGACCTTGCCATTAAGTCGTTCCGATTGTCGATCCCACGCTATAATCGATGTCGATAATCGATTTGGTTTTGACTGCACGGCAGGCCCTGCTATAGGATGAACGTAGCGGCCTTCCTAGCGCTCCCGCCCGTTGACGCTGTGAAGGTCACTCTGACCAACAGCATTACATGATCAGCAGGCTACTTAACGTAGCGATCGATCAGTAGCCTTGTTTTTAGTAGCCGAAGCCAGGCCTAGCTCAAAGTCTTTGTACATTTTTGTCCTTAAAGACTACAAAGTTCTACAAAACTTTGCGCAGCCACACAAAGTCCCCGGCTACACGACATGATCATTGAAATGATCATTCAAATGAAGCTATGTCTGGCTGCGGCATTAGAATGAAATGAAACGGACATTAAATGGCAGTAACATTTAAGAGTACGGTAAAAAATCGGAAGTCAGGTAATCCTCCACTGAAATAACCACAATGAGCGGTATTTATCTGTGATAAAAAGGTGCTCGGTGTCGAGAATAACCAGTCGTTTTTACGGTACATTGCTTTCAGTTTTTACACGTTTTGCGTCTATCGTTTTGCGGTAGCGATCCCCTGACTTTAGCAATGCTTTCTTTTTAAATTGAAGTGTTGCTATTAATATAAAATAAATGCTGTCAAAATAAAGATAAATAATAGACTAACCATGTGCGTACAGTATTTAACCACTTATGGTCCTTACGTAGACCTCAATTTTGCAAGTACTGAAACTCAAAAAGGTTATAATCGGAAGCCATGTTTCATCCTTCTGTGAACAATCAGTGCATAAAAACTACATGTAAAAATGAACGTTCGATCAAGAATACAGCACAATTGGGCTACAAATTACACTAATTAATAGAGCAGGTGTCGAAACATATCTGAGGCACTCGAAACAACGCGCAATACTTGCAACCAAACGGAACGGCCATTGTTTTTAAATGTTATCTGGATCGTCCAAAACTTTGTATTAGTGTTCGATTAAAATAGTTAACTTTTGTATTATACTAGCACATATACGTATTATACAACACTTTGTATTATAATAGCATATACTACGACCTTAATTATTATAATGAAGTGCACCTGTCGCAAGTACTAGTACTCAACAACTTACAAGTTTGGTTCCATTGTTGTTCCTAGTTCATAGTTCATGTAGTATGTTTAATGTATGTGTTTTGTAACAATGTGATTGTTAATTAATAATGATTGAAGGCCTTTAAGAAAAGAGCCTTTTTTTTTGTTTTTTTTTTTATATTTTTGAGAAACACACAATTTTAAAGACACTTATAAAATTGGTATTAAAAAACAAAAGCATGCAGCGACAAGAGGCTTCCACTGTAAAATGAAATGAAATGAAAATTTATTAGAAAAATTGTTTACAGGAACAAATGTAACTTAAAATTAGGACAATGTTGACAATTGAAAAAGTTAAAACTGCGTATGAGTTGTCACGCCCACCTCCAGAAACTTAGAGCTAAAATAATGTTCCAACTAAACATTATTACTTTAGAAAGTTAAATAAAGAAAAATAAAATACGTGAAAACTTATAAATGTTAATACGTGAAAACTTACAAAATGAAAACAAAAATAACAAATTAAAACTCATTAACGAAAATTTGGTATAGCTTCTTTTAAAAAACAGGAAATTTATCCAAAATTATACCTAAATCTAAAGCCTTCTTGTAATATCTTCACTTCGAGGAGAGTCGGCGTCGGAAGCCATTTATTAGATCGACTGCCCCGTTGGCTCAGTGGGCCTGCCTTCCGCTCCAGGAGACGTAGGTTCGATTCCCGCCTCGAGTCTGGGAGTATTATTAATATGTATATATTTAACAAAAAATATATATATATATTTTTTATATATAATAAGAGGCAAACGAGCAGCCGGCTTTCACCCAAGTGACTACCGACGCCCATGGACAACTGCAACACCGGAGGGACCGCAGATGCGTTGCCGGCCTTTGAGAAATGATTTTCGAATCGCTTTCGATTTTCGAATCGCGAAGATCGCTTCGAAGCGAAAAGTAGTTTAGTTACTCATGCATAAAGGCTTTTGATTAATAAAATGTTTTCTTTAAGATTTGTGGGTGGCATCGCTTTTATAATACTGCAGGTACAACTCGCACAGCTGTAGACTTTAAATAAACTTCCCAGTCTAAAACCTGATAAATATCTACATATGTACTCGGCTATTCTGAGAACAGCGTGAAGATGTCGCCAATTAATGACTCGTAACGTTAAACGGTGGAGCAAGCATAATTTAATTTTCTAATAATATTAACTGGTGGATTGGGGAGGTCGAAGCTTAAACAGTGGACGGCATTTGAATCGATCGATAGGTTAAGCAGTTCTTACCGCGGCCGGGTAATAGATGGGTGACCCCAGTCTTACACTAGTTTTCAAATATCCGACCTCCTCAGTGTTAATCTCAGGAACTACCGGTCCGATTTTAAAATTTCTTTCAGTGTTAGATAGTCCATTTATCGAGAAAAGCTATACGTACGTCATCACGCTAAAATTTATTCAATTTTTTTCCCTTATATCACGCGGACGAAATCGCGGGCACAGCTAGTAATATATACAAATAGACAAGTATACAATTAGACAAATATACAAACAAACAAACATACAACTAAACAAATATACAAACAGGCAAATATACAATTAGACAAATATTCAAATAGACACACCATAACATCTTAAAATATTCTTTTACATCTATTCCCCAACATACGCACTTGTTCTATTCGTGTTAATAACATTCCCAAAAAAACGAACGCGACAGTGCGGTTCCGCATACAAATTAGGCCAAACACTTGAAACGGTCATGACAAATGAACGAAATGGACGTTTTTAAATAGGAAAACGAATAAACGTCGTTGTGAATACGCAGGTACTAATAAAATACTAACCGACTTCAAAAAAGGGGAGTTTAAATGTTTGACGTGTATGTTTATTTTGTAACGGACTTCAAAAGGGGTGAGGTTCTCTATTCGACTTTTATGTTTGTTACCTCAAAACTTTCTACTGGGTGAATCGATTTTGATGATGCTTTTATTTGAAAGGTAGTGTTTCCCGTGTGGTCCAGTTCTGACTATTTGAATTGGGTTGTTTTTTAAAAGAAAGAAAGATTATTTCTTGAAAGAAAGAAAAATCCTTATGATTTTAAAGGGCGTACTTCCGAGTTGATTCCTTTGCTATCAGTGGGATTCCTAATGAAATCAAGGTAACTCTTAAATTTATAGGCACATACTTATTTTTCAAGTAACTTTTTATAAATAATCATATATTTCGAATTTGTCAAATGTCAAACTCCCAACCTCACAGTAGAGCGTTACAAACATGTAAATTGTAATAAAATCGTCGTTATACAACACATTTGTGTATACTATTATATATAGAATTAAATTATTTTATACAATAATATATTAAAAAGTAATTGTCACGTTAAGAAATTTAGTTTTTTTTAACGCTCTACTAAAAAGCTGGTAATTTGGTGTTACGACAGCTTACGTGAGAGGTATCGATCTTTTTGACGGCTTCAGTGCAAGACACGTATCCAGTGCGTGACGAACGATCGGAGTACCTTTTTTTTCGTAGGGAACCCCAGAACAGGTACCTATCCGCTACAAGTGCTGACGGAGGGTTATACGGGGAGCGATTCGATCGCAAACCCCACGAAATATGAACAAATCATTGCGCGGCAAACAGCAGGACGAGTACTTTACCTTATCCCCAGACGCCAAAGTTCTTGTATATAGAAGTCTGTACTTCTATAAGCAGGAAATAGAGTGCCTTAAATCTTTTATGCATTTTAGGCCCTGCCCCACTCAGACGCCGCCTAAGCCTAAGACTTACTGGCATTGCCAGGCTAAGACTTACTGGCATTGCCAGGATACTCAATATTGCCCAGAATCCTCATTATCCACTGGCAGGCGTAAACTTAAAAACCTACTGTGAAGTAATGAATATAGATAGTTTCTCTTTTGTTATGGTTTTTGCTGGTGGCCTTATTGGCTTCGACAGCGTCACCGAGAGGGGGGGGGGGGGCAGAGGGCCTCACCCGGTAAACTGCCGTGCCTTGAAGGGCTTGTCGATGTAGGAGATAAAAAGTTTTTGTCAAAATTGTACTAGCAAAGCCGCAGTCCCTATTTTGCGCGATTTACGGTCAGACAAAAGGTTCATTAATAACGCTATTTATTGGAAGTATTCCGAAGATGCGACCATCTCGGCATCTTTTAGTATTTTTTAAATATTCTTTTGAGTTTTCAGAGGATGTGGCTGTGGGGTGAGTTAAGATGACCGATTGCCGTCTGTCGACATTCCCGGAATCCCCACTATCTCTACAATCTCACGAGTAATATCATTCAGGGACCCACTGTTTTACTTGCCTTCCAAAACACTGAGGATGTCGGATATTTAAAACCCAGTGCTAGAATTGGTCACCCATCTAACACTCGGCCGCGGCAAGAACTGCTTAACCAAGCGATCGGCTCAAATACCGGCCACTGATTAAGCTACAACCTTCCTCTTCCCAGAGATAATGCAAATGAAACAACAGGAGCCAAATAGGCCCAGCCGTTGTGTTATAGTGACAAACATACTTAATTTAAGTCACATACCCACAGCAGCGCCACCTACCGGGTCCAATTGTGTTTTCAATCATTGTGCGAATCCCAATTCGGGCGGTAAAAATAAAATTTATTATCAAAAAATTCATAGTTATAATTTTTGTTTAGTTTTGACATTATTTTATCCATCACACCATTTCGTATCTACCATTAGAAAGATCCCTTCATTTGCGTCATTGGTGTCAAATGTTTGTATTAATTAGATAAATTCTTTGTTCCGGGATGTACTAGAAACTTAACTAATATGTCACAAATTTCTGGAGCGTACAAATTACATGCTACCAGAGTTATTTTATGAATTTATATAGAAATTATTGTATAGTCATTTATTTATTCTACATACATTATATTATGTAATCAAAAGGTACAGCGGTCATCTGCAAATGATTCACGTTATCTAGTATTTCCTACAAGATCTTTACGACGCTGTGTCTTAAGGGTACGGAAGGTTATGCTTATCTAGTAAGACGGCATCTTTTATACGTACTGAAGGAGCAATCGAGATGCCAGGAGTACGTGAGTTATGGTAGTTACGGTGTCTTTGAAACGAGGGAAATGAAGTCATCCTTCGGTTTTGCAACCAGGATACTTATTTGTTTATTTCCCCTTGAGTATAACACGAACTAAATTTTGAGTTTTAAAAATTTAACGTTTTATTTTTCGGTAGATTAAAATCTATCGTAGTTAAGTTGTTAAATTGTAAAATTGCATTATTATTACTATTACAAGGAAAAGATTTTTGGTTTTAAACAAAAAGATAACCAAGAAGGTTGATTCTAATAACAGACTCTAATAACAGAATATTTTTCTAAATAAACGCGATAAACGTTCGAAAAGTTATGTTTTTTTAATAAAATTTGCGGGTATTTTCAATACATATATGTACCAAGTTTCAGCTCAATCGGAGGTATGGGCTAAACGTAAGTTCTGTCGACTCTATTCAGGAAAATACATTTTGAGTATGATTTCTTATAGTCCGTTTCCCCTCCTACTAAGTTTAAATCAAAAGCTTGTGTTAGAGTGTGTGTGTGACAATATCTCAGCGGTACTTAGATTTTAACCGGATGCCCTGGGTTCAGTCCATCCCTTCTACCGTTGAGCTATTGAGGCTATTAGTGGGAAGCTAGTATAGAGCCTTCCTGGAAGCAAGGAGCTACAGTAACTTATACATTCTTGAAGATAATCCGTGATATTCACCATCATCATGATATATCATCGTTACCAGACTCCTAAAAAGCTGTACTGTACTCTACATCAGGAAAAAAGTTTGACTTATTTACGAAGTATGGTAAAACTTATGTAATACTTTTGATTTTATCAAGACATTATGACGTGATTAAAAAAACATTGACTATGACGTTTGACATTGTCTTTGACTTTGACTATGATCTTTGACTTTGTCTTTGACTATGACCTTTGACTTTGACTTTAACTTTGACTATGACCTTTGACTTTGACTTTGACTTTGTTTTTGACTATGACCTTTGACTTTGACTTTGTTTTTGACTATGACCTTTGACTTTGACATTGTCTTTGACTATGATCTTTGACTTTGACTATAACTTTGACTTTGACTATTAAAATAATCTCCAAGGTTGGCTGACAATTCTTGAAAACCTGGTTAACTTGGCAATTAAAATCGTTATTATTCGATATCACACCACTCGTCAACTGTTAATCTATTAAGGATCAAAGTTATTTCTAGGATTTGAGGTACATATTTTTGGTAATAAGGGTTTATTGTAGACGCTTTCGTATACACGTTATTAACGTTGCATACGATTGTCACGAATACATTTTCACATCATCCAATACACGGCCCGTTTGCACCCTTTTATTCTATATTAAAAAAAAAATATCGCCCGCTGGTCGAAATTCGCCCACAAATCTTTTTGAGTACAACGAAATATATTGTTCTATTTACAGAAAAATAAAATTTAACAATTAACGTAGCATACGATTGTCACGAATACATTTTCACATCATCCAATACACGTGTGTGCAAGCGGTGTAAATAGTTTGGCATTGGTGAGCGTGTGGTTTTATTTTAACAATGTAATATATTAATTTTGCATATTAAAATCCAAATCTTTCGGTACTATTTTGCGAAAATTGCGCGGACGGAGGAGCATGAAATTTGCCATTGAGGAGGGAATGCGAATGCTAATGTTTTAACAAAATATGCATCATTAATAAGTTAAATTGTTCAAATAAAACCTCACGCACACCAATGCCAAACGATTTACGCACACGCGTATACATTTTACTACAAGATGACGTCATAGTGTAGTCATGACGACGGTGAAAATATTAATTAACAAATATTAGAATGACGTTGTACAATTAATTAAATATTTGTGTATGGCTTTAAATATTTGAGTACGCAAGTCTAAAAATTTGTGACCGAATTTCGACCACCAGGCGATCTCAAGTAAATATAAATCTTAAGTGTATCATAGCGTGTTATTGTCGACAAAATATATTTTAACAATCCAGTTGTGTTGGGCAGCAGCGTAGGGTGCAGAAAGAAAACTAAAGTATTAAAAAAAATGTTATATATTAAAAAAAGTTACAAGAATGATTCGTATAATTAATTAATTTCCCCAACCCCTCTACTATGCGCCGCTCTTTGATGCGATGTATTCGTGTAGCTCTCGTGTGACGGCAGTGTAAAACAGAGCAAGTTTAATCCAACTCATTATTTACCGTACATCCATATGTGGATATTATAATTGTTTCATAATATAAACTATTTTAATGAATAATAATTACTAGCGGACCCGACAGATGCTGTCCTGCCGGTCGTTGGGTTACTTACTATTTGTTATAAAATTATGTTAAGGATAATATTATTCGAAGTAATATTATTATTATAAGTATAAGGTATAAGGATAATATTATTATAGGAATAACATTATTCCACGTTTCCTTTCCGTACCATTCCTTTTTCATCAAATAACCTTGTCCTAACAATAACGAACTCAACAAAAAAGAAATTATCCAATTTGGTGCAGTCGTTCGCAAGTTATACACGTGCATACATTTCGGCGACTCATTTTTATTTGCGACTATAAATTGAGAATTAAGCTATCCTATCTTTCAAGTTGGATTAAAGTGCACAAGATGTGCAAATTTAATTAAAATCGGTTTAGTAGTTTAGTAGTCCATCACGGACGAACAACGTGACACGTTATTTATATATATTAAGATTAAGATATATGTAAGTACGAGTATATAGGCTATGAAACAACTGTCATAGAATGGCTTAGATAACCCCTTCCTTGTATATACATCTGTAATTACTGTCTTTTTAAATATATTGTGGTGGCCGCTGGTTTTAGGTACACATAATACAAGTAGGTTCACAGCCCAAATGGCACGACCGCTTACCACCGATCACGGATCTTCGTCTAATTTTAAGGAAATTGGGTCAAAAATTAGGTACCTACTTTTATTATATAATTGTAAAGAGAATCGAGTATCGAATATTCTCCTTAAGTATTCTAAGTGTCTCACCAGTCACCTTGTATAATAAATACAACAAAAGACACATTAACGTTCGTCTTTGTAAACAACAAAGGTCTGTTTACACAATAACAAGTGTCGAGTATCCAGCCAGACGTCAGAGAGTGTATTTCGTCTAGCGTCTAGAGTCTAGACAAACACATAAAGGAGTTTGATGTCACCATATTAAATATCAATATCATCAACCACTTACACTATGACACCATTTCCAAAAACAATATCTTCTATTTTTAAATACGTAAAGCAAAAATATTCGGTACCTTTTTAAAAAAAATCCACAAACGGAGAAGTATGAAATAGTTTATATAGCAGGATGGTGTGAGAATGCCAATTTTTTTATGAAATATACATTATGACTACTTTATATTCAATTAAAACCTCACGCACACCAATGCAAAATGATTTATATACACATGTATACATTTTACTATAAGTTTGTTTCAAAGCAAAGTAAAGAGACGGTAAAATTATTAATCGTTATATATTACAACGTCGTTGTGCAAAGAATTGAAATTTTTGTGTTACAGCCTACTAAGAAACATTGGCTCGTCAAGAACTATCATAAGTTCATTACTAGACAGGACATCTAAAGCCGCACTAGTAGGATCGGACTGGATTTGGCAAGGCAGGGGAGGGAACACTGGCAGTGAAGGTGAGTGTTAGTGATCACTATAAAGAGCGCGCTCTTAAACCTACACCTTTAATTTGTTTGTCGGTGATTTTTAATTGTCGTCTTTCATGTTAGGAAAAAATAACATGTAGTTATAAATTCAGGAACATAACATGTAGTAATAGCTATGTGGATTCAGGTAGGTCAGGAAAGGAAGGTGTGGTTAGAAAAGGGGGAGGCCTTTGCTCAGCAGTGGGACAGTATAGGCTAATTAAAAATATATACTAATATAATAATAAAATATATATACTAATATAATAATAATAATAAAATATATTTTAATATGCAATATTACACTAATATTGCATATTAAAATTCGCACACCTATATGAACTACAATTATGGCAAATTTCATACTCCTCTGTCCGCGCAATTTTCGTAAAATGGTATCTAAAGTTTTTGCTTCACGATATACATAATATATGATTACACATATTATAAGTAACATCAGTATGAGTTAATAAAGTAGGTTAAGAAGATGCCGTCCAATGTATCACGGTGTGAGTAATTCATCATCGCCTCTTATTCAGGGATAAACGTTGAATATCCAAATAATAACCAAAATGAAGTTGCCTCCATATCATAGAATAAAGATGAGATGATCATGGGATATTGCGCGCTTCGTAGACCTGAGTTTATCCCCGTTAAATGAGGCTTTAGTGGCGGAACTTTTAATATCAGGCGAATAAGGCAAGCGAGTTTTATACTACCCAACCAAGTTTTAAAAACGGCAGTAGAATCTCAGAATTGCCGATTTATTTTTATTTAAGCCACAATAGCTCAACGGTATAAGGTATGGACTGAAATCCGCAAGGTACCCGGTTCAAACCCCACCGCCGTTGAGGTATTGTATTTTATTTATTTATTTACGCGATTTCAATTACCGTGTTTATTTCCGACTGACAGTCGTCATTAAATCTTTTTTATAATTGACCAGTTTTTTTACGCTGAGAAATGCATTTACAAACTAACTTTTTCGAACAGCAAATTAACCACAGAACGTCAGGCCACACTTTGACTAACTATAAGGAAATTTGGTAAAAAACTAATTTCCTATTTTTATTACATAATTTTAACGAGAATCGAGTACCGAGTACTGCCCTTATGTATTCTAAGTGACTCACCAGTAACCTGAGACCTTAGCACGAACGTTTCGAACCGTTCGAATTCGTAGACTCGACTGTATTTAGGATGAAAATATTCGTACTAGTCCCACAGGAGACAAGTCTTTATCGTGTCACGCTTTTAATTAATGCTGATGCAACCAGCGTTGACATTAAAGAGGGTCCGATGTGGACCCAGCACGAATATTTTCAAAGTCGAATCTTCCACTCCAACGGTTCGAAATATTCGTGCTAGGCCCTCTGTATATAGTATACTAAATTTGTGAAGTGCCCAACATTCTCAAATTTCTGTTTAATTTGGCTTTTGTTAAGAATTATGCATTATGCGCTCCAAGTAAATCACATAGATTCAGGTCGTCCCCTGTAATCGCTGTTCTATCAAGGGTATTACTACAATAGATCATTACCATTCTCTTCTTCTATATTCTTGAGCACGACCACTTGAAGTCAATGCTTGTAATGAAAAGCGTATTAATATTTATAACGTTGAATGGATGTTTATCGTTCAATTAGTTACAGTCTTAACAAAAACGTGGCATATTTAAACGTCAGTGAAGGCACCAAGGCGGTCACCAAGTACACCAGCTCCAAATAAATAAGAGAGCTAGAGCCGTCGTGCGTGCGCCACCAATGGCCGCCGACGACCCTGTAGGTTGAAGATGAGATGGCGAGACGACTTGGACGCCTTTGCGGGAAATGGATTCAAATGGGTCCGAAAATGAAGGTGTGGTTGGAAAAGGGAAGGCCTTTGCCCAGCAGTGGGATAGTATAGATAAGCTAATTAAAAAAAATTGCTTATTATAAAATAGTACATTGTTGCCGAGGTGCAGAAAATGACCAATTGCTGTACGAGTAGACTTTGAGCTTTAAAAATACGAGTTAGACAATTGTTGTTTCTGTCGAGGCTTACATAGTGGTTTTCCAAAAGAAATATTTAAATGAAAATTGTATAGAAAAATTAATTATAACTTAGTTAATAATTAAAGTTATATTATGTTTGTTTGGTTTACATAAGGCAGGGGTAACTCAACCAGACAGCCGAAAAGGTAAAATAAGAAATAATAGTCAAACGTAAGTAAAGTGAACGGACTCATTTTTACTTTTATTTTTTTTATTTTACCATTTTTCACTATATTTTGGCCATAAATATAGGGAAATAGTGCCACCATTTGCAGAATCATTTTTTTTTTGATAACTTGTGTCTCCTGTTCGAATTTTAAAAACACGACAATAATGAAATTTCATAAAACTTCGCAGGCGCGTTGTTTTTTTTTAAATTTGAGTATCCCTAAATGGCAAACTTCGCGTATTCTTTTTTCAAATATAATGTCACTATTACCGCGCATGTTTGAGAAAAATTTTTAGCCCGAATCCGCCACCAAAGCACAGCACTACACTGACTTTCCGATGTGCATCAACGCACGTTTCGCTTCGACACCGAAGCATCATCAGGAGATAGACTCTACAAAGGTTATTCGTAAAGACTTTACGCATTGATTTCCGCAAAGTAACTCCTGATTCTATCAGTTACAAAACTAACTATTTTATAATCTCCCCTTTTTGGGTTTCCGCTAATTCTTCCGGTTTGTGTTAATACACATAGAGGTAATCCTCTACCATGGATTTATTCTGATTACAGAATTGCACTTGAAGTGTTTAGAAATTCATAAATTCACCGAATAAAAATGGGAAAATGACGAAGAAATACTGTAATGCCAATGCTACACCACTGACACATCGTAAATATAGTGCAACATTTCTAAGTCTCTAGTCAACTAAAGAAGTTTAACTTCAATAAAGTTGCTAAAGAAGTTTCACTTCAATGGGTAGTAATTGTAACACCTGAGTTAGATATAAGATACGCTCATGACCTGAATGCAAATAGGTCAGGGCGAGTGCACATTGCAATGAATTACATTTCAATTCCATCGTAGCGTCGCTTCTGATGTAAATTATGAATATTTTCTCAACTTGAAATAATCGAGGGAGTCTATTTATTAATACTTGAAGCGAAAACTTTCGATACCCTTTTACTAATATTGCGCGAACGGAGGAGTATGAAATTTGACGCAATTACAGTTTACGTAGAGGATGGTGTGCGAATGCTAATGTTTTTATAAATATGCTTTTATAATTAGAGATAGCGCCACGCTTGTAGCCGAATTGGGCCGGCGCGTCCGGGTACCCAATCAAATTTCCTCTCGTAGTTAGGAGAGATTCAAAAGCTGAAATTATGTTGAACTACAACAACCTCTAAGGTCATTTTTTCAGTAAATCTTTAGAGGTATATGGAATAAAGCCAACGGTGCAATGACATAACATATGAGGTTCGTGTTTAAGGCACTTCTCTTTCGAGTTGTCGAATGCTGCGCGTGAGTCACGAAGGCAAAAGGATTCCGGTATTTGGTGATTCATCACTTACCACTGCGTGCTACCACCACGATCTGTTTAAATGGTTATTTTTAATACCTATAATTTATACTCATCGATTTATGTTATTTGTCCTAAAAAAAAACAAACAGCACATGTATAAAAATAATAGGAATTTAAATGTCTTTTTCAATTAAAAAAAATTCCTAATTGCTTAAACGTCTAATAACAAAAATTCTAATCAATACTTGTAGGTCGAAAGAGCCCTTTATTTGAATTTGAATTTTATATATATTAATATAATATATCAGTAGGTTTTAGAAACACAATAGTATTTTGTATAATAAGAAAAAATGACTGACGAATAAGAATGGTCTACACTTACAATTATGTACATAATTGTTTCATCTTAAATGTATTAAAAATATTAACGTTTTATACAATCTGAACAATGCAATAATCTAAACAGAAATATCTTATATTGACTCATCCAATAGTACCTTTTACAAAGAACTGCATATAGAAAACCGCGCGGTCTCAGTGCAATAAATTAATAATCTTTTTTCTTCTTTTTCAGGTACAAGCAATGTCCATAGTCTTAGAAAAGGAAAGAAGAGAACCTTATAGATTAATATAACCGCAGTTACTCACGCAAGCGAAGTTTCTACTTACGATCACTATATATAGACCTTCCGACGAACAACTGTCGGCGACGCGCGGCCGCCCCGGGCAACTCCAACAAGCCCGGATATGAAGATCTTCCTTTGCGGTGGATGAGCATATCGACCTTCGCTCCCACCTTTCATTCCTCGCCGAAAAGCCTCTTACCTTTGGTGTGCCTTTCCCACGTTGGTGACCCCGACGTGATCCAATGCAAAAAAACCCACAATGTGTTACTACGAAGCACGAAAATCTACTTAAATATTATCTTAATCCAATATTACAAACGTTAATCAGAGTTTAAAAAACAATTATCCAATAAAGAAACTTATAAATCTTAATGCGCGTGTTAAATAATATGTAACAAAGTTCAATGTTAAAAATTATTAAATACTGTCATAGTTACACCAAACTTTACAAAACGCTGAAATATCTTGTAACTTAAGTACTAAAACATTCTATTTTTAAACTCTGTAAGATTAATGTGTTTATGTAAACCTGCAAAAAATGAAGCTTTAATGGATGTAACCAACGCGATGTAGTAGAGTGCGTACCTCAGATCATAGAAATAGTTTCTATGATCTGTGGTGCGTACAGTCTAAAATGCATGCTCCTCCAAAGTACCTTTAGATGCAAAATGGCGTTACAAACACGTAAGCGCGTCAATATCGTTGGCTTTCAGTGCGTGATTTAGTTTGAATTTAAATTAAAATCCTGCATAAACACAAGCAAGCGCTGCGTTTAGTTAGTGGAGGTGCGTGCATTTTTAAACTGAAACATCTATAGTAAATTGGTTATTGTATTCTGTAATATAATATTGGTTGTAGTATTAGCAAATTATTAAATAAATGCAATGGAACAACTGTCGTCGAAAAATAGTATAACCTTTCTTAATACTAACTAAGAATAAAAATCCATAAATATGCGCAAATAGTGTAGTGTTAAATACTATATTGTCACTAACTAAATTTACTTTTGTTACTTAATTTCGAATGTGGTGTTAGGTACCACATACACAACACCATATTCAAAATTAACCTTAATATAGTTGTACAATTAGTTAATATCCCTTTTATGTATCTTAAAATAACCCGTGTATTATTGTAACAACTGTCGGTGAACCTTTTTTAAATAAATAAATAAAAAATAGTAACAAAGAAAGCATAAGCGTCATACTTTAGCGGCAAACTGTCCGACGGCAGGGCTGGACTTCTCGTGTCTTTCTATGAAATGACGCATGCTGCCCAGCCGATGACCCTGTTCGAAGTCCTCCGACGTAGGCAAATGCCTGTACCTTCATCCAAGCCAAGCGAAGCGCGACAGAGAAAGAAACATAGAAATGTTAGAAGACAAAGCGAGAAGAAAGTACTGTTTCGTTTACTTTGCCCATGTCCCTGTGGTTCTGAAAGTCTTTCTTCTCATATCGCTGCTCCCAAGTGTTTGGATCCTCACATACGTGACCGAACTCAATCTTGTACGGACTCAACTGTACTGAGAAAAAATCCCTATAAAGCAAATTTTATCTCTTCACACCGAGTTTACGAAATAACCTTGACATGAAATTGAATTTAAAAAACATTTTTAAAATTGAAAATGATTGGCAATCTGTAGACTTAACTATTACGTGAAATGAGGTTGCGTTGCGGTACATTTCTCTTAACAAAAAAAAAAAAAACAATTAACTGGGTCGTTTCCTAGATAGCGTCTTTCAGTGCTGACTTTTGAATAGGCAATCTGAACCAGTTTCAACTAAGAAGTTTTGTATTGCTAGATAGTGTTCGTAAAGCATTTGACAATACATTTACTTATTAATATGCTCCATAAATAAAATAACTATTGGCGGAACAATCTTCATCAAATTTTCAGTATTATCATAGTGGAAAACCTATGATATGGCGATTTACGAACCATTAATTTACATTTCTATATTTAATTTTACTATATTAATTTGTCTATAGTTATGTGATAGTATCAAATAGTTATATAATTTTAATAGAAGAATAAACTAAGCCTAAAATTTGAAACTAGAACCACTTTTGTAAGTGTATAATACTCTATTGATCCACACTATAATCGATTAAAAAAAGAAATTATATTGTCATTGTTTTTATTCAATTTGTTGATTTCGGTTCTAAGTGAAAATGAAACGCTTAAATAAAAAGAAA
>JANCMC010008574.1:954400-1076808 GCA_024363005.1 Charaxes varanes | reverse complement strand
AGAATTATACCATCACGTAAATTATATAGAGACCAATAGTTCACATTTAAAGGGGTATGAGAGAGAAGAAACACTTGTTTTCCTCACATAAAAAAGTGTATAACAAATAATAAACAGCCTTTTTTGTAAAACATCCGTTAGTAAGTGTATATAAGAAATAGATGAAAGTTAAGTATAATCGATATTTCGATACGTATAAAAAATACATAAGTCACAGATAAAAATAACTATTATTTTAGAACTTAGACTCTCGTGAGCGGAATTCATAAGGAAGAACCCAGGACGATATAACATACGCCTGAGTTTAAAATCCGTTTTAATACTAAGCACAGCTATTATTTTCGCAAAATCTAAAATAGAAACGAGGCAAGTTTTGTTTCATTAAACCATCACTGAAAGTAACAATTTCATTCACTTTCACTTCAAACACTTCAGATACCAAACACTCGATATTTTATTCAAATTCGAATTCGAATTGATGTTAGTAAATAAACAAATTTATTGCTACCGTTGCAGCCGTGTGACGTGATAGCATCTTGAGCTGTTGACAGTTGCTGAGGTGGAATGGTCACCGTTACTTCATTTATAGATAACGCCACCATCGACCGTCGTCCGGAGATTGGTAACGTTTCTATCAGAACAATTGTTTTATTTTCCGTAGTCGGCCATACAAAGCTTAACTCAGACGCACCACTGTTTAATAAGAAACTAGTATAATCTTTATCTATACTAATATATAAAGCTGAAGTTTTTTTATTTGCTTCAATAGCTAATCTCAGGAACTACTGGTTCGATTTGAAAAGTTCTTTCAGTTTTAGATAGGCTATATATCATCACGCTAAAATTGAATCTATTTTTTTTCGACGAAATCGTGGCCACGGCTAGTAAAACATAATTGTGTTAACATGTGTCTTCAATTAGGTATCAGTTATGTTAGCGTTTTATTAGACTTGCAACAACCCTTAAACCTTAGTCTAGTCCTATCGAACCAGTCGTTCTAGCAACCTCCTTGCAAAAAGTACCTCCTTCCTAAAATTGATGTTTCGACGTCCCGCGGTTCACCTCGCCATAATGATTTTATTCTTCTTCTACTCAGCGTCGTCCCGGTACATGATCAGGTTTCGCTTTACCGGTCTTACGCCTCCACTTTGCCTGATCTTGTGCATCCTGTATTGTGAGTCCATTGGCTCTCATATCGTCCTTTACCACTTCCATCCATCGCTTCAATGGCTGACCGCGGGTCTAGTCCAAACCACGATATGTTTAAGGCACGTTGCACCGATATAGTTCTTGGGTTCCCGCAAAACGTGGCCGAACCATCTTAAACGTTGTTCTTGTGGTATTTCATAATATGGTTTTCATCCGAAGAAATAGAGTTCATTACAAAATCTATGCTGGAGTACTTGGATTATTTGCGGAGTATGGAATCAGTTCTCTGGGATATTTCAGCTGGAACGCTGTTCTATTTGTTGGTATACTTATTAATATAATAACGTATATTCATTAGATATCATAAACTTTAGTAAAACATTTCAGTCAGTTTATTATGTGGTGCGTCTAAATGAACTCTAAGCTGCCTCTCAACCTGTGATTCCTGCAATTTATTTGCAAAACTGTTTGCCTATTTTTACTGATAGGATGTAAAAAGTAGCGCCATTGTTTTTTTAAACAGTAGCTGACCCGGAAACCCTCTTCATTGTTGACGTTTCGTTCGGTTTTTGAGAGTTCCCGGTGGCCTAAAGTCGTCTTTAGAGGACGGTAAGGCATCTGCGACCCTTCTGGTGGAATCGACTGCCCGTTTGCCTCTTGTAATATAAAAAAGGGGGACCATTCATGTACATTCATTTATTTGCAAACTTTAACAATGCCATGTGCTAACAATACCATATAGTGCGACAACAATACCATCACTTGCCGTGATAGCATTGCCGCCATTTCACGCCGGTCTTATGTGAGAAAGAGGTACGAGAACACGGACGAGCCGACCCAATACGGCTGCAGACCAAAAAAACTGCAAGCGTTGCCTTACCTCTATTTAGACATATAGGAGTAAAGGAAGAGATGGAGTAAAAGGATATAAAGGTAGAGGGAAATAAACTACCTCCTAGCCAAATTTCATCTTTTTTCGTCTCGCGCTTTTCGAGATTTCGAGATACGTAGTCGTATGTCGTGTACGTTGTACCTTTCGCATTTATGTATAAATGTATAGCGTAGTGAGTGTGTATCATCCTCATCGGCCTACAGCATCTATGACAGATGATTCAAACGACGCGTGGATTATTTTGGCACTTGCATTTGTGGCTATATTCTTCACAAAAGTGTATCAGTTCGGAAACACCGGGATTAAAACTAGTAATAATTGTTAGTGAAACAATATTCTCTCAAAGTTTAACAAACTTTACACTTACTTATCTATCAACACAAAGTAAGTAACTATAATGTTTTTTTTTTTAAATAGAAAGATGCTTAAAAAGAAATATTATTTTACTATAATAAAACGTATGTTGACGTAAACATACAAAAAGTAATCAAACATCTTGACTCTATGTATACACAAAAATGAATCCTTATTGCCCTTGGTCATGGCATCACCGATTTTACTAATTATTTTCTTGTAGTGTTTGTTGTTGTCGGGAAAAGTTCTTAAAACAGAAAAAAATTAAGAAAATTGCGAGGAAAATTATAAAATTAAAAATGCTTAACCACCATATCATCTGTACCAGTTGTTACCGTCGACTTCATCTGCGTAAAATTAGGTGAAAAATTTTAGCGTGATGATATATAGCCTAGCCTTCCTCGATAAATGGGCTACCTAATACTGAAATATTGTTTCACATCGGCTCAGTAGTTCTTGAGACTAGCGCGTTCAAGCAAAGAAACTAACTTTTCACCTTTGTATATATTAAGTATAAAATGTAATTGTAATTAGAGGTAGCGCCATGCTTGCAGCCGAATTAGTCCAGCGCGTCCGGGTACCAGTACCTCTTTCTCACATGAGATCGGTTTGAAGTGGCGGCAAGGCTGTCACGTCTAATGATGGTGTTGTTGTTGCGTTTCGTTCGGTTTGTGAGACTTCCCGGTGGCCTAAACTCGCCATTAAGGGCCGGCAGCGCATCTGCTGGCCTTCCTGTCCCACTGCTGAGCAAAGTCCTCCCCCTTTTCTAACCACACCTTCCTTTCCTGACCCACCTGAATCCATTTCTTTCCCGCAAAGACGTAAATAAAAAATAAATAAAAATAAAAATAAATAAATAAATATCGTAAATGTAATAAATAAGTATCGATAAAGCCTTTGTCGCTGTCTTTTTTAGGGCACGCTGATCCTCGAAAGTTGTAACTTTATAATTTTTTGTATTACAATAATTGTGGAAATAAAGTTAAAAAAGAAATATAACTTCAACCGAGAGGATATGATTCTACGGGAACATTTAATTTTAAAATTATTTCGGTTTTTTTTTTTTCAAGTAAATAAAACAAAATAGTATGACGCATTTTTTCAAGATTAAAACTCGCAAAATATAAAGAAAGAAGAAAATTATAGGAGCTTGCTTTGAAAGCAATTTGGATTTTCTATTAGGAATTCACTGTTCGTGATCGCGTGACCGTTGCCTTGAGAGTAATAAATTTTTCATAACATTTTAGTTATTTTACGTCTATGTTAGTTTTATGACAAGCAATTATCGGACGCTTGTTGAAGTTTATTTATTACAAGCGGACCCGACAGTCATTGTATAGTCCAAATTTGAAACATCTTATACAGGTGTAAAATACATCGTACTGCAAAGTCTGTGATAAGGCTACATTTAATGTCCTCAATCAAAACACAAAAATCATTCACCTCGGAAATGAGAGGTTACACATATTGCTATCCTCATCCCATTTTTGAGCGCGCAATGTATCTTGAATATTGGGAAACAATCGTCAACAAAATATTGACGCGCAAAACACTGAGAAATCGACGTAACAATTCTTACACCAGGGTTGTTGATAGTGTGATTCTTATAATAACTTGATTTTCATTTGAAATTCCTAAAACTTTTTCATATATGAATTTTCTTAGACACTTTGATGACTGCGTTATGATTTCCAATGAGCGCCTGGTGTTTCAGGGCAAAGTAGACCGCGTGGAAGGTCCCCCATGAGGTGGACTGACCAAATCAAGACTGCCACAAACCGTCTTCTGCACGAGAGCATTAGAGGCACGGCTGTGACAGATGAATGGCGCCGCATGGTTAAGCTTGCTATACAAGAAATGACAGCCATGACCACTTTGCCAAGAGTGTAACGACCAAGAAGGACTTATGATTTATATGTTGAAAATGATGGCTTTCTGCCAATTTACTTAACATTTGACATGTGTTTTTACAGCATAGAATAGTGCTCTAAATAAGGACGTGATAAAGACAGCCTAATAGAACCTGTGAACGAAAGTGAATTTATTATTTATGGACATAAAAGACGAAGAAAAAGTGTGCGTAGAAAATATAGTTATTTTATTCATGATCGTCATATCAATAAAATATAATTTTTTTTTCATGATTAGCGAACCCGGCAGACGTTTTCTTGCCGTGATTTAGGCTCGTCTCTTAATAGCCAATTAGCCAAACTCCTTTATGTTTTTTTTTCTCCATAAAACATTCCATGAAACAATGAATTTTTTATGAAATAATAATTTTTCATGGCATGTCAATCAAAAGGTCTAATACGAATAGTTAAATAGAAGGTATTCTAAAGTATCCAAGAAATCTGCAGTTTTTAGTATTTTTAGCTTAATGCGAGTGTTATAGGTAACAGACGCCTGTTATACACAAATATTTTTTTAGAAGTCTATAAAGATATGCACATAGATAATACACCCAGACTCAAGGCGGGAATTGAACCTACACTCACGGAGTGGAAAGCAGGGTCGTTTGCAACTTCGCTAACGGATCAGTCAAAATAATTAGCAAATACAGTTACAAAAGTCAGACAGGACTGTAACCATGCACGCGCTGCCCTGCCCTAATATTTCATGCGTAGATTATATCAAACATTAAACGAACAATATATATTTAGATAGCATGTTTCAGTCTGGAAATAGAAAGTAATAAAACTTTATTTGAATCAACTTTATTAAAAGAAGAAGGTTTTTTGTTTACGTATCTGGGATCACAGTAGTGACCCCCACGACGGCAAATCGTAGAGCGAGGGCACTACCTAACTACCTTTCCTCGAAACCCGTCATGGTTTTTTACACCTTCATAAGTTGGGATGAGATTGGATTTATATGGCCAACAGCAAGAACCACACAAAAAAAAAGGATTTATAGGACACAAGATAAACAAAACTCTCAGGATGTGATGCTAGTAGTAAATTTAGTTACTTGACGTGGCTGTTTTGTTACTACAAGAAGTATTGAGCAGCTGAAAGTAACTAAATTTGGCCAAGCAACATATTTTGTGTTCAGTGAAGTTACGAAGTGTAGAGTAAAGGCGTGTAGAGTCAGAGGAGTGGCTATAAAAGAGATCTCATAACTTTTTGATAGTGCGAGCCATATGGTCTCGTCATGGCAATATTTTACATGAAAATATTTTGGTGGGATTTTTCACCTGGGAGTAAAAAGTATAACTTAAAGGCTCCTGGACAATGACGATTTCTGGTAAAAAACATACAATACTATATTAATTATACTTAACTTCAACGGAGTTCACTTTTGGTTATAAACGAAGACAAAAGTTTGCCATAAACAAAAGCGAACGTACAATGCTTGGGATAAGTGGCATAGCAATGTATTCGGTGCAACTAGACGAATATTTTATTAAGAATTCAGACCACTTGCGGTGACTTACATTTTTTCCTTTAGCATTTTTAAGATACCTGCGATAATTTTTGTGCCTTTGGATATAATATTTCTCTATAATTGTTTATATTGATCTAAATTTCTTCAATGAATAGCTTTATACATGCGAATACCGGGTTGTTATTCATTTTAGTTCCCTAATACTAATCGTGTCTTATGGAGACTATCTGTTCATGGTCACGATTTTTACCTATGAGGAAACGAGGAAAAAGAAGAAGAACACTACTTAGCTACAAAAAGAGAGGCTGTAATCGGAGAACCCTCTTCTAGAAGGCAGGGAAAGAGAGAAAAAGGGAACTTTCTACCTCTACCTTTGACCTCTATGACAGCAAATGTAAATATAAACATCGATTTTTACATTCGATCATTCATCCCGATTACAGCTAATTTGGACTTAGGCCTTTTTCATTAGACTTCATGAATCAATAAACAACATGTCCAAAATGAACCATGTAACAGTGAAAGAATTTTTCAAATCGGAGAAGTAGTTCCTGAGGAGGTCGTGGCCTAATCAGTGGTCGGCATTTGAGTCGATCACTAAGTTAAGTTGCTCTGGCTGCAACCGGGTAGCGCCTGTACACTAGCCAATGTTCGCTCGCGATGTCTCGTTACGAGTTTCGCGCTTGAGGTCATGGGACGAGCGTGACCTTGTTGTAGTATCCACTGATACTACGTAAATATTATTAAATATTTACTGTAATTATAACTCGCCAAATTGGTGTATGCGCGCTTCGTAATCACACTGATCACAATGTACTTAGATAGTTGTTGCCCAGTCAATGGTCGTAACACAACTGCCCCGCATAACCGATTGTCTCTGTATTTATAGTCTTATGAACAACTACCCTTCTCCATGTATACACTACAAAGGCGTCCGCGTCATTCTAATAGAACTCGAATGCGCGATTCGAACGAACTTAGTTGTTACGAACGTATGAGAACTGTCCTAATTGAAGACGATGTGATCGCGCGAAAGTCAATTAGGACACTTCTTAAACACAATATCGATACCTCCAACGTAAGTCGTTGTAACCCCAAATTCCCAGCTTTACAGTAGAGCGTTACAAACAACTAACTTGCAATATAACAGTGACTTTTTAATATATTACTATATACAATAATATAATCATCATTACGGAATATATAATTGTATACGCAAATGTGTTATACAATGACGATTTTATTACAATTTACATGTTTGTAACGATCTACTGTGAAGTTGGAAATTTGGGGTTACAACAATGTACGTGCCGGACTGTTACATTGTTGTATTAGGATCTATTAAAAAAAATCATAGTATTAATTTGTATATTATAATAAGACACCTTGCCTTTTTGGAAATAGAATTATAGCATTAATAGAATTATAGGGTTTTTCACGTGGGGAAGATCCTCTCTTGCCTGGGTTGTCTGTAAGAGATCGCTTTAAGCGATAAGACCGCCCTTGCGCACCTTTATTATTTTTTAAATTATTGTTAGTCGTTATTGTATCTCTTTAATGTGTGCATTAAGTTTTAAATAAATAAATAAAATCATTTAGATCGCGGAACTCCTCTTCGAGCCAGTATCTGCAAAAGAAACCCCGTTCCATTTCATTACTCCAAGAAACAGGTGAAAGGCTGTTTGAATAAAAGCCATTACATTATTATCTCATATTTCTTTTGTACGCATCCGAGGAACCTGTCGAATATTGAAGTGTCTGTTTATACTAGATCGTACTTGGGACTTTGTCTGCGACATATTTCATCACAAATATGGTGGACGAGATATCTCGTACGTAATGTGAAGCAGCTTAATTGGGAAAGTACTTCCACCCTACAGAAATCCAAATTTTTGAGTTGCGTAGATTTGCCAGAGATGTTTGGGAAGTGGGGATATTATATAAATATAATTATAATTAGGTGAATACAGATTACAACGTGCCTTTTACTGACGATAAGTCAATACACTTTTAAATTATCTAATGCTGGAGCCAGATATAGTTTCATTTAAATGATCATGTAGCGTGGCCGGGAACTTAGTGTAACTGCACAAAGTTTTGTAGCACTTTGTGGACTTCAAGGACAAAAATGTACAAATACTTTGAGCTATGTCTGGCTCCGGTATTATACTAATTATACCTAACATTATGAATAATATGTCTAAGGTTCTAATTCCATACCGTCCGTGACAGTAGTATCCGCATCTTTTCTCCTCTCTCCTCTCCGTCCACTCGATTGTTATACAAAGTGGTGCGAATGAGAACTCACCGCAACATATTTATTATAATGTATTTTTCAAAGTTCCGTTCGCAGGGCATTAGTGTTTCATCTAATCAGGCCGTGCCCGTCCGTTTGCTGTCGGAACACTTGCAAAACATCGGAGCGGAAATTCCGATAGCCGATGTTCATCCCGAGATAGCTGAAATATCTTCAAACGCTGCCCTGAATAATGCCGGCCTTGTTTACATTAGGCCCGCCGAAACTATCGCTAACAATGTAACTACTTACGTGATGAGATTTATAAGGACCTTTTAGATATCCCTTGTTTACGTCTCGGCTCTTAACCATATTTCCATGCGAAACAGTTTGACCGGACTTCCCGTATAAACAATGAGCCTTCTCTAAATTTCTTAGTAAACTACGTTACTTACTTTATGTACGTAAAATAACTTTTAAAGATGCTGATAGATTTGACAAAGATAAATCACTTTTGTCGGTACATTAGTAAAGCAATTTTTTTCTTTTTTTTTATGTTACAAGGGGCAAACGAGCAGACAGTAGGCACCTGAGTGCCTAACGACGTCCATGGACGACCAGAAGGCGAGCAAATATGTTGCTGGCCTTTAATGACGAGTTTAGGCTACCGGTAAGTCTCACAAACCGAACGAAACGCGACAACAATACCATCACTTAACGTGACAGTATTGTTGCTACTTCAAGCCGGTCTCAAGTGAGAAAGAGGTACTGGTATCCGGACGCGCCGGCCCAATTCGGCTACAAGCGTGGCGCTACCTCTAATTAGAAAGACAGGAGTAGGGGAAAGGGATGTTTTCAGAAGACACCTTCATACCTATGAGTGCATGTGGCAGTGTGTACAACTGAAAGAGAATTTGTCAGTTAGATAACTTCTATTAAATACCTAATCGTGAAACAAATTTAATATTGCAAATAAACACCTAAAATTGTGTACAGACGATTTATCAGCAAGAGGTGAAAGTTTATTTATTTAAAGAACCTTATGTCTTCAGCTTTAGATTGTTAGATTCTTAATAAGAATCAGTCCACTAAACGTTTAAATTACCGTAGCGACCGTTTCCACCCGTTCATTACGTACTATGTTTACTACTCCACGATTGAAGTACAGGAAATGAACGTTTGGGGTTGTTAACCTCAGTGCGTTTCATTGTTCACTGGTCAGCTCTATAATTAAAGTTTGTCTATGATTGGTATAATTTTTAAGTAAGAACTTTCTTTAGATGCATGTAGAACCTGCATGTTGGGATGCTATCAAAACTTTAACCAACAAATAACCGTCTCGCTCGGGTATGTACTAAATTGTCACAATTACTTCACTAGATTCGATGGGCGTGGAAATTTAGGAAAGATTAAAATAAAAGTGGCCTAGAGGGTATCAAGAGAAGATATTGAAGGCTGAGGGAAGTATCTGTTACGCGATTAAGGTATTTGTCAAATAACTCAAAAAGTTTTTATCCGATTTCGCTCAAGATAGTCCTCGTGGAGAGTTTGTAGCATTTCCTATAATATAAGGAAAATTTATTGTCTCTACATCCATTAGTTTGGAAATCATAGGGCAAACCACCTTGCGGGCGGACGGACGGACGGACAGAGCGAAATTATAAAGGTTTCTCCCGGTTCAAACGCCATCGCCGTGGGGTATTGTCTCACCCACTCCTAATACAAGCTTATAATTTTAGCTTAGTGGGAGGGGGAAAAGGGAATATTAGACATACCTAAAAAGTATTCCTAATATTATTTAAAATATATATATATATATATATATACATTTGTATGAAAATTATACTGTATAAACGTGACTTTCTCTGCATTTATTCTATCTCTTTGTCTCTTGTCTCTTTTTCTTTTCTTATCTATTGAGTTAAGCTAATTATTTTGTTAAAATCAGCGTGTGTAGCATCAAATATGTGATATATTAAAATTCAAATGATATGTTATTCAAGTAGACTTTTACAAGCTCTTTTGAATCGTCATATATTTCAAAAGTTGCCACTGGTTCGGAAGAGTCGAGCCTCGAGAAGAATCAGCAAGAAACTCGTTAGTCACTCTTTTAAAAAAAGTTCTTACATGAATAAGTTTTTCACATTTTTGCATGTTAACTATCAAGTACAACTTTTAAAAAAAGTGACAGACCTTTGTTCTTGTGTTTAAAAAATATCAACTTAAATAACATTATCGCGTTAGTCGTATACCATATGATAATAACTAGATATGCCTGAGGAGGCCGTGGCCTAATCAGTGGTCGGCATTTGAGTCGATAGCTAGGTTAAGTTACTCTGGCTGCGACCGGATGATAGATGGGTGACCCATTGTAGCACTGGTTTATTATTGATATCCGACCTCCTCCGTGTTTCGCAAGGCACCTAAAACAGTGGGACCCGACCAATATCACTTTGTGATATTAGTCGTGAGGTTGTAGAGATCGTGGGGGTTTGATTAAATTTTTTTTTTAATGAAGATATAAGGGGCGCCGACCCCGTCAACTTGCCAGTGAAGGTCGCGTGTTTAAGGACTAGCTCCATTGATTTCTTCCAAACGGCTCGAGTAACAGGTTAAGCGAGCGGCTCGGGAGCATGTCCCATGACGTCACACACACCACTCGCTATAAGCACTAGCAAACCCGGCAGACGTTGTTACACTCGAACATTCTGTTATCTTATAAGATTGTTCCTCGTTCCCGTTCCGTTTCCGTTCCATTTTCTTTTCGCTTTGGCTTTGCCATTCCTTTTTTATTTTACAAACCTTGTCCTAATAACGAACACAACAAAAAAGGAATTATCCAATTTGGTGCTGTCGTTCGAAAGTTATGCACGTGCATAAATTGAGATGTAAATTGTAAGCCCCTTCTCATCCTATCTTTTAAGTTGGATCGACTGCACACGGTGTGCAAATTCGATTGAAATTGGTTAAGTAATTTAAAAGTCGTTAAGTTCGTAACGTTACGCATAATTTATATATATTAAGATTTATATATTGAATAATTAATAAATTAGATACTTGATGTCTTACATAATAAAGTAGTGAATTAATTATTTTTCAGCCTTGGAAAGCTGTTGAAATGGAACCCTCGATGACGAGCCTCCCGCAGAGCGACCGAGACGAAGCGTGGCCCGAGCCCGAATTCGCCGCGCGACGCCGGAGACCCGAGCGCAAGAGGAAGCGCCGGCCGGCGGCCGACGAGCCCCGCCTCGCGCAACGAGACGCGGAGGGAGCGCGGCCGCGGCGAAGGAAGGCGGGCGACGGAGGCGAGCGGCGGAGCGAGGACGAACTGGGCCGACCCAAGAAGTGGAGGCGTCCGCAACAGAGGTGGCCGACGGCGGACGCGGGTCCGGGGCTGAGCGAGTTCGGAGGGCGGCCGCATTACGATCGAAATATTCATAGCGAAGAATCTGAGGCGACCGAAGTGCTGACGTTTGAAAATGTCGACGTCGACGAAAGTAAAGAAAAACACGACTACAAAGTTCCGAACCAGCACCGCAACGAACTGGAGACGGACGAAGTAGCGCCCGCGGCGGCTCAACATCGCACGCCGGTCGGACGCGGCGCGGACTCTCTGGCCGAATTTTCCATAGAGTCTTTGAGACCGAAACAAACGCCCGGCGCTATAAACGTTACCTCGAAGAGAGAAAAGCTTACCGAGAAAGCGACAATAGACTTTAACGACGTCGACCGACGCAAGGTAAGCAATAATTTCCTATTTCTATTTTAAACTATTTGATAAGTTTATAACACCGGCCAAAGTTATCAGAAACATCGTTTTCGCTCACCTAAAATTGAACTTAACTCAATGAAAAGTAAATAAGATTATTGATACAGATCGAACGAACACTACTATTAGTCCTAAAGAAGAAGTCTACCTTTACCTTAGAGAAATATAAAGAAAAGACTAGGAGCAAACGGGCGGCGTCGGGAGAGAACGGACCGGCGTCGACGAAAACTGAGCAGCCAACGGTATTGCTTTCGTAATAAAATGACTAACACTGTAATTAACCTTCTTTTCAGTAGATGTAACTTGTGGTCGCGTAGTTTGTACTCATCCTGTACTATCTGTAAAGTCCGGTGTCGCTATCGGATCGTGTGCTGTAGGAATCCCAATTCGGACGTTTTACGACCAGCTAGGCGTATAACCTTAAAGATATATTTTTTGCGAATAGCTAACAAGGAAGAATCGCGTGTTGTATAACTAATATAATAATAAGGAAATTATAAATGGCTATAAAATGACCAACAGAAAATTTCAACGATTTCAAAAAATCACACGCAGAATTTTTGGTTCCAGTCTTCAATAGCGTGTTCTATACCCTATTAATTAGTTAATTATATTAGGTTATTTAATTAAACATTGAAGCTTAAATTTTAATAGAACACCATTCTATCACTAATATGTGTTAATGAAAATAGTCTTTGCAACTATATGATATGTGCTTATTCCTTGCAACTACCGATTAAATAAATAAATGGAAATATTGATCGTTTCAGCTAGAGGGACCCTTAGATGCTTTTACGTTAAAAGAGTTGCTGCAGAAATCGAACGCGAAGAGTTTGAGTGAGATTTTACAAAGAAATAACTTGTCCTTAGCAGACTTACTTCAAGGTAGGAAGACAGCCTTATCAATATTTAACATGGAGGGATTACAAATAGCTCAAAATACAAGTAACATAAGCACTATAAACACTTCCCAATATAACCCTGACATATCCTTAGAAGATGCTTTGCATAAACGTGCATTCAAACAAACAACAGACGCGGACAAATCCAATAATAGTGAGTCAGAAACGACTACGCAAACTGTTACTGCCGTAGAATATTCTAATGTGATTGAGAATGACGGGAGCAGTGTGCAGGAAGACACAGCAAAGAGTGAACATGTTCCAAGTGGTGTAATTGAGATACCCCGAAAAGGATATCTGAGACGTAGATTTCCCGGAGGTATTCGGAAAAAATTAAGAATGAGACCATCGCCAAACAACACATTTAAAGGACAATTAAGCAGAGACTTTATAGCATTAACTACGAGCAAAAATAATGATGGTAGAAATCTATTGAAATCCAAGGAATGGAAAGAAATACTGCCCTCTATAGTAACGGAACGCATCATCACGGAATCTAGTACAGCAACTTACACTAACTCTGAAACCATAACTATCACTCCATGTTCGTTAGCAGAAACAACTACTCTCACTAGCGCACCTGACCAACTGTTACCCGATACGAACATAAACCAGGACACAGACAGCGTAGAGAATGAATTTATTGCCAATTTCAAGGCATCTAACGAAGAGGCAGATATTAATCAAAAAGCCAAGGCTACTACACCGTCGGTAGTCGTAGAAACTGAGCCAGACGTAGAAATGGCGACCGAAAGATCAAATACTTCACTGAATGTCAAACCTTCCGTTGTAGTGGCCGCTCGTAGACGTAAAGCTTTTAATGACCGATTAAAAAGAAAACGACTTCAGCAAAGAACATCAACGCCCGAGACGCCCAAGGACCTCGAAACGAAAGAAACTCTCAGCATCGGGAAATCCATTGCGGCCACGAAATTCGTCTCAAAAACGCAGGAAACGTCCAATAAAACCGACGCCGAAGACTTCACTACTTTAGAAGACTTCCTAACGACTGAATCTCCACCGGCTTCCAAGGGACGACCTAAAAACCCAATAAAGAATAGAACTCCCCCCGCGCCGCGAACCTCTGTAACCACCGAAGTGACAGCCAAGTACGAAATCGAAGAAATTCTAAACGATAATCTTAGTGAGTATATAAATATATATATTATTATGTTACAAAGGGCAAACGGGCAGGCGGTTCACCTAAGTGACCAGTGACGAGCGTGGACATCTGCACCAGTACGAGGTTCGCAGATGCCTAGCCCGTCTTCTAAAGACGGGTATAGGCGGGCGGCAACTCTCACAGACCGAACGAAACGCGACAACAACACCGTCACTTGACGTGACAGCATTGCCGGACGCGTCGGCACAATTCGACTACAAACTAAAGGACCGAGAACGTGGCGCTACCTCTAATTAGATAGATAGACATGTGTAAAGGAAAGGGATGGAGTAAAAGGGTATAAAGGAAACAATGCATGGAGAAGAGAAAGGATGCGGATGCTGCTGTCACAGGCTATATAGGGCGAATGACAGTAGTGGCGACGGTGGTCCGGGGCCTCGCACCCGTGGTGGATCTGACCAGTTATCGGACAGAAAAAGAAAAAGGGAAGATCCAGCCACTGGATGAAATAATATTTTTTTAAAAGAACCAGCTGTTCGAACGAACTTCGTTCTGTCAAAAGTCAATAGTTACATTTTCTCACTTTATTAAAACTTTTCTTGGACCTTGGAAAACATAGGAAAAAAAAATTGCCGTGATGTTTGAACCGTTCTCGAGTTTTGCTCATGGTTTCGTTCATTTTTATTTATATGGATTATACCAGAAGAGAATTTCGAAGTAATAATTTAAACATTAAAAAGGTTTCGTTAACTCAACAGTACAAGAACGGCCTGAACATATGTATGTATACCTTAATGAGGAAACCTTCAGGTCTAAAGTAGTATTTAGAGAAGTGAACGTAAGCATTAATTTTCCTTTATACGTTCTATGGAATTTATAACAAGAGAGGTAATACTATGTCGAGCGATTAAACGGGGGCCTCAACACCTACCCGACAGGGATGTACGGGTCGTGCGACGGCGCGCGCGTGGTCTCGCATTATATACGGGGTAGCGTCTATTGAAATTTTTGAAGGTTTAATTCTCGGTCGCAGCGAACGTCAGGCTGGCGAAAATACTCAAAGAGAGGAACATGACGCTGAGCGAGCTGGTGGAGCACCGCGAGCGCGGCTCCAGCCGCCTGCACCTGGCCGACATCTTCCACAACGCGTCCCGCGAGCCCAACCCGCCCGAGCCCTTCCTGGCCAAGTCGCTGCTGGAGCCCATCTCGCGCGAGACCATTCCACTACAGGACATCTCGTCAAAATTTGAAATTCCACCCTTGTCACCTCACAACCGTGCGATTCTCTATGAACGGTATTGTATGCCGATATATAAATTGCACGTAACTATCACGACGGCATACACGCTCTCAATGTTTTTGTGCATTTGGCAGTCGTATTTCGCTATCAAATCGCCCCCCTAATAATAAACTGATCGATTATGTTTTTGGTCTAGTGTGAGTTAATGAAACAGATAGCTTCGTTTCAACGTCCTCTATTAGGCAAACTTAGAATCATTTCGATATCCCCACCCAATACAGCTTATCTCAGCTACAGCTGAGGTGAGCTGAGATACAGCTATTGTTAATTAATAAGAAAAACAAATAATAAACTCATTAAAATAACAATTCAATATCATGAATCGCTTCATTAACTATTATAAAAGTACATTATTTGTTACTATAATGTTGTGCTTTTCGAATAAATCGTAAACGACGAAACGTTTTTTTTGCGATTTTCCAAAAATCAACGTTTTTGAGTTAGGTCAGTTAATTATTAAGTGCTCGGAATGGCCAAAGACTAAAGGTAGACTTAAATAGAGACATTTTTAATCGAAATGCATTTCATGAAGTGCAAATGGGGCTCTGGTTAATTTTTTTTTAAATTAGCCTATACTGTTCCACTGCTGGGCAAAGGCCAGCCACACCTTCCTTTCCTGACCCAATTGAATCCATAGAGTAGTTATCAGAGTTAAATAGAGCTAATTGTAATCAAAATATGTATTTGAAAATGATGGTTTGAAATTATTTCAATTGTATTAATTTTTTTTTGCTTGTAATAGAAAAATTAAATTATCAATTCCTGCATTCATTATCGCACCTAAAATAATATTTCCACTCTATATCCATTCATAGGGCATACAGCTCAGCTCTAGACGTGCTGAGTTTGCTTAAAGCGCATATGACATTATCAGACTTCAGATCTCAATAGACCGTAAAAGTATGACGTCATAAGTCAATTGGGGTGGTGGGAATACTAATCGTGACCACCACTTTGGATTCGCGCCTATTTTTTCGCGCCTGCGATATATGCAACCTGCCGAAACGTCGAGTAAAAGCAATGAAAAGGCATGTAAATGATGTTTTAGTCAACATGTTTGTCGTAAATGCATATTAGTTCTAAAACTTTTAGAACATTACGCCGTCACACCTCGAAGCTCAAATATAAACTGCGCAATAGTCAATAAAATCGATGGAATCTGAAATAAATAAGTGTGAATTGTTACAAAACATTTCCAACGGTTTATCTAAGTTATATATGTAGCTATATACTATATTATGCTGATGTTAAAAGCGAAAGTATCTTTGCGCGTTTCGCAGTTTTAGAATCAAAACAAGTTGAGATCAAGTAGTGTTGACATATCTTGGCCTGTTTCTGGATAGTCTTGAAAAGCAGTAATAACTCGCAACGGTTTCTTATTTAAATTTACTGGTTATAAATTTTAAGTAATATTTTTTATTCTTCCATCTAAGCAGTAATATCATCATTAATCACTATATAATCGATCACGAAGCCTTCTTTTCTGCGTAGGACCAAAACAGTGCAGTAATGTCGTATAAGTTTCATTACTGCATTGTTTTTCATTAATGCACTGTTTTTTATTTTCACATAGATTTACCGCAGAGATTTAATTTCATATAAAATGTATACATTGGGCCAAAAAGATACTGGCTTATGACCACTCCGCTCTCATGTATTGACTTTGGTAGCTTTCGGGAATTCTTCAGAGGAGTAAATCCCACATGACAAGGTATATAAATTTTGTTAACCAATCTATGCAGAAGACACGAAGGAGATAATATAAAGATAATATATTATAAATGGTCTTTTTTTCTATGATTGAAAATTGTAAGAATGCAATCAGACAAGCGATTAAGAAAAAAAGGAAGAGGATAGAGAGAGAAAACTGTTTTGTCCAGCAGTGTAACAGGTTGATATTATGTAAATTTTCTCAAATTCATTAATATTTTGAGTGAGTATGAAAACTTGGTGGCTTTGGTCTATATTTATATGAATAGAATATCATAATTAAATGCCGAGGAACACATTTTCTTATGAAATTATGCCGAGAAATATTTTTTAGATTTTACGACTCTTAATACGCAGATAAACGATTGTCTAGTACTTGAAGTGCGAACGATAAAGAATTGGGGACGTTAAGATATAAAAAAGACTTAGGTTTTGTGACCATGGAATCCTTTACTATAATAAACTTCATGCAGATTCTTTAAACGTCTACGTAATGTCTTAGGAGATACCTACCAATTATGTTAGATGTTTCATGTTAGATGTTTGATTTGGTTGGAATTGTAAGATCATTTAGCAGCCTTGTCCTTTTTAGACATTTTAATATATATTATAAAGAGAAGACAATCACTGTTAACATCTTTATTAGAATATATACAACTAGAATATTTTTACGCTATATAATACTGGCTGGACTCCGCCACACAACGATTTATCTTTCAGATTAGTTATTTATTCAATAATTCTGACCCCTACACTCTACCAATTGAAGCAGACATGCTGATCTTGCATAGCTCGTACATGGGTAACCCTTCTCACAGGTAGGTTCAGTCAACATTGCTCTTATGCCGGGGCCAGACATAGCATAGTGTTTGTACATTTTACTCCTTGAAGACTACAGAGTTCTACAAACTTTGCGCAGCTCCACAAAGTCCCCGGCCACACTACAAGATCGTTGAAATGATCATTCGAATGAAGCTGTGTCTGGCTCCGGCATTATACAGCTATCTATATTACTAGCTATTTCCCGCGACTTCGTCCGCGTAAAATTAAACTTGCGAGGGCCTTTAGACCTCTTTAATCTGGTCCCACTGAAAAACCCGTTCTTAGGGGATGTCTATTAACTAAAACTACCTCCTTGCCAAACATCTTTCTACGACTCGCGGTTTTCGAGATTTCATGCTAGGTGCGCTATCGCATTTATTTATATATTAGGATACATTTAGAATAATTGTCCTGTTTCGTATTAACTCAAACATAAACAATAAGTTTTGTTAATTTTTATTCTTTAATTTCTTACTTTAATTGCTTTTTTAAGTTTTAACGATGTCAAAGAAATTGTACCTAGTTTTTGCCATCTAGTAACGAAATTGGCATTACGCCGTCCTATTTGATGCTAAATGAATGAATAAATAGTAAATCAGCGCCATCTAGCCAGTTCAACTGACTGACTACCGACGCCCACGGAAGACCAGAGGTCTCGCAGATGCGTTGCCGACCTCAGAGTAATGATGGTGATAAATGACAAATGATATGATCATTATTATCATCACTACCTCCACCACCACCTTCATTCGCGTCATTTTGAACTAGTCGAGTCAGTCTTGTGATAAGCCTCAAAGTGGCAACAAGTGAAATAAAGATATGTAATCAAATTGTTTTTGCTTGTTGAGAGATTTTAACTTCAACCCTCATCGTATAGTTAATAGTATGTTATATTAATTGTCAAATTTTATTTTTCTATGAATAGACTAATATATGTCGTTGTACACAAAAAGGTTGGTAGGCGAATTTCGACCAGCCTGCGATCTAGAGTAAAATTAATTCGTAACAATTTCTATTAATTTTGTTTCTGATACTAAAGATACTGATTATTTGGCTTTGTAGTATAAAGGCATTGGTGAGTGCTCTAATCTTTACAGCTTTTGTTGATTCTTTACTTGGAAGCTTATCATTTCTAAGACGTAACAGAACTTTAGTCATAACTAGCTGTGCCCGCGACTTCGTCCGCGTAAAACTAAGTAAAAAAATTAGTTTCAATTTTAGCGTGATGATGTATAGCCTTCCTCGATAAATGGTCTATCTAACATTGAGATAATTTTTCAAATCGGACGAGTAGTTCTTGAGATTAGCGCGTTTAAACAAACAACTCTTCAGCTTTATATATCTGTATAGAAGTATTCGTATCGGTTCCAAAACAAACATGAATGGCAGTAATCGAATAATTTATCTAAACTTATAGTTATCACAGACCTATAAATCTCTAGCTGTGTTCATTATTTATGAATCACAAATAAAAATAGAAAGATATAGTTAACTTAGCAGACGAATTGGCGAGCATCAACTAGTGCATAATAAATGTGCATAGACGCCGGGTCGTTGAACCCGTCACGTTTCGTCGCTTGATGGAGTGCGGCTCTGACAGGTATTTCTAGGTGTTCAGAAATTTGTTCCGTCCACCTTTTGGGACTTCGTATGTTATATATATTACATATTTTACATAGAGAGGGCAAATAATCAAAACAGGTCTATATGATATCACACAATAGGAGCTGTTGTCTGTGTCACGTGTTACCGATGTATTCACACTTTATGTACACATTCGGGCTACAAGTTTAGTTGGGTTTGAGTTACGATACCGGCGTAATATTCTAAATTATTGTTCATAAAGGGGTTTGGTTTTGCCGTAGGGCGATTGTAGTATATGTAGGGGTTTTGGTGTTGCATATAATTAGTTTGGGAAGCTGTGCTCACTGTTAGTGCTTTTGATTTCTTTATATATTTATCTACATTGATAACCTATATGGATAGATGAAGTTTTTTTTTATGTTACAAGAGGCATACGAGCAGGCAGCAGGCACCTAAGTGCCTACCGACCATAGGACATCTGCTCGACCAGAAGGCTAGCAGATGCGTTGCCGGCCTTTAATGACGAGTTTAGGCCACCGGGAAGTCTCGCCGGGTAGAAACGCGACAACAATACCATCACATGACGTGACAGCATTGTCGCCACTTCACGCCGAGCGTGGCGCTACCTTTAATTAAAGTTAAAGGCTTGATTTTACGTATTGTTTATTCGTCCCGTATGTCAAAATTTTTATAGAAGTAAAGGGGATGGCGTTTTATTTGAGTACACTACCAGAAGTGGAGCAGATGTATTGCCGGCCTTTTAGAGATTTGTATGCTCTCTCCTTGAAGTCATGCCCCAATAACTTCAAAAGTTGTTGTCCGATTTCGCTCAAAATAATTTTCCTAATGAGTTTTTAGCATGTCCTATCCCCCCCCTCTAAAGAATTCAGAGTCCATGTGAACAGGACATGCTAAAAACTTATTAGCAAAATTACTGTGAGCGAAATCGAACAACAACTTTTGAAGTTATTTTATAAATACGTTTATAGCGTATCAGATACGGAACCCTTCTATATAAGCGTGTCTTGACACGCTCTGGGATTTTTTATTATTATACTAGTTGTTCCCCGCGACTTTGACCGCGTAAAATTACGTAGAAAAAATTATCGTGATGGTATATAGCCTTCCTCAATAAATGGACTATCTAAAACTGAAAGAATTTAACAAATCGGACCAGTAGTTCCTGAGATTAGTGGGTTCAAACAAACAAACAAACTTTTCAGCTTTATATATTAGCATAAGATATTTTGTATACAATGGCTGTCTGCTACAAAGTCGTTTGGCACTGGTGTGCGTGAGGTTTTATTTTACTAATTTAATGTAATGATAATGCAAATTTTATAAAAATATTTGCTTTCGCACACTTTCCTATATGCGTACTATAAATTTACCAAATTTCATCCTCCTCCGTCCGCGCAAACCTAAACTTTTCGGTTTACATATTAATAAATAGATGTATTATATATGTTCCGGACAGATAATACAAGAAAAGTGGAATAGCGACGTCTTTGACCGCGGACGTCGACGACACAACTAATTGGGACTGGCACTAGTGTACATAGTGAGCGAGATAGCTAACTCCTGCTGGAGTGAGATGAAGATAGTGCTATCTCGCTCACTAATCTATTTCGTAATTAACATTATTAGACATTCTTTGAGGTAACTTCTTTACATGACATAAAACCTTTTTAATGCGATATACAGTAATAAACAGCAATTTAAGAGGAATGTTAATTATTGTCTTAATATATGTTAAGGATCGGACGTAAAAATAAGTGGGGTTCCATTTATTTTTTGGGGAGCTTTTAAACGTCTGACACTTTTTTTTAAATACTATTGTACACCACAAGAGCACATAAGAAAAGAAAACATATAAATGAGAAGAAAAAGAGTGAATACAAAAGGCGGTGTTATCGCTAAAGAGCGATTTCTTCCACACAACCTTTGGGACAACAGATTATCGAACCAATAGTAGGTGGTGTGTTAAGTATTAATATTATGCTAAAATAATCTATGAAAAAAAAATTAAAGTAATACATACATACATATGTACGAACATATAAACTATTCACATTACTGCAAAGTAATATTCTACAAAATATATCTTATGAACCAAAGCGTATGTGTAATGACTTGAAAATAAAATACCGAAAATAATCAGACACATAAGTAATTTAAATAAATTTAAAAATGAATTATTTAAATTACATAAAACTTTTTATAGAATTGACGAACTTACTTTATAATTAATGACTGATGCTATATCTAATAATGAAATGACGTATTTTAGTTTTTATGATGATGATTTAATTATAATATGACATTTTAAATTAATATTTGCACACCTGTTAACGGTAGATCGTGGTGAGGTTGCATTTATGTAAATATCCATGTATATAACACGCAATTAAGGGAATAAATGAATTTGAATTTGATTATTATGTTATATGGACACATTATGAACTCCCACCAAAAGCCGCCGACGACCAGGTAGGCCAAGGAAGAGATGGCGAGATGACTTGCGACACCTTTACGGGAAGGACGTGGATTCAAGTAGCTAAGTTTAGGAAAGAATGATTTGAGGAGGGGTAGCAGTGGGAGTGTCCCAATAGGCTGATTTAAAAAAAATACAAAATGTTATTTGATACAAAGAAATCAATTAGGTAGGAAAGAATGGATTAAGGCCTTTGCCCAACAGTGGGACACTATACGCTGATCAAAAGAAAAAACTCACTTTATTAGCGGGCGGTCCCGAACGCGCATGCATAATACCGCAGCGATTAGGCATTTCATCTTCATACGGATACTCGCAGTGGTTGTAGTAGTCCACAGAATGCACTATACGTAAGTACAACACTAAACGGTCCAGTACGCGAATTAGTTCTGGATCTGGTTGGTCCAGACCCGTGGTTTCAGAAGATGCTTCTAGGCCTAATAGTTCTTCTTCTTCAGTGGAGGCTTCTTCTATAAGATGTTCCGTGATCTTATGCAGGACTGGATTCTTGGAATTGAGGCTAAAGTTCTGTGGAATTTTACAATGTCACTTTAAAAAATTATTTTAAGGATTCTTTACATTGTGTGAGTAAATGTTATTTGCAAGCATATGGTATCATTTTGGCCTTTGGTATATGTGCTTTTGTTAATTAGATTTAAATGATGTGATGTATGTATGTTTAGACTACGACAGGGCTCGCCTATTTGTTAAACAAAAGCCCTTAAACAAAAAAGAGTAAAAAAAAGCACATGGTATTTGCAAATCGGATTAAAGCAAAGTAGTTTAGCTTCTCATGCATGTCATGGATTTCCGCAAAGTAACACCTGATTCTATCAATTAAGATGAACTTGATGAGACATAAATATATTAGTTATACACTAATTTCTGTTTACATTATGTTAGATACTTGTGCACTAGAATTGGCCGAAGCAATCCGCACTTTATCTTCAGCGGACAACACACGAAAGCTTACCTGGCCTAGACGGTCATTTGTCGTACAGACTGGGATATGGTGGCATTATGCTGGCAATTTGAGGCTTTGCCGGCAATATTGTTCACAAGACCAACAAACGCATCATAGTATTCTGTTCTCGAATTAGTTTGTTCGCAGCTTCGTTCGTTATTTAATCTTCGAAAATAATACGTTTTTCATAATTACCAATTAATACTTTTACTAATAAAAAAATTATTTAAAGAAATCATTAATATCACCGCCGTTTCCCTTGAGTGTATTAAGAGTTGTGTATGTTGAATTAAACTTTACAACTTTTCTATGAAAATTGGAAAAAAATAAAAATCTCCAAATTGAAGAAAACCATTGCCAAAGTTGCAGGTAACAGCGAGTTATCTTAAGTCTTTCTTTAGTACTAGAATATTTTCGGACAATTATGTCTAAACAGATACTTGTGTTTTATTTAATTATATTTTATTTTATCATTGAAACAATCGGTGAAACAAATTTGCATAACGATATTAAAAAAACAGTATTACCCATTAACATGTCTTTAAGGGAAATATTGCTATTTTTCTTCTCTATATTGACATTGACTAAATGTAAACGTATGAATTGCCAAGCATTATAATCACAGACATTAATAAACTAAAAATAACTAATCTAAAAACTTACAAATCTATATAACTAAATTAAATTACATATGGACCACTAATATAAATAAAAAGAAAAAAAAAACAAATAAAAAGAGACTAGAAATTAAGGATTTTGTGTGTAGAGTCCACTGTACCAAAAAGGTCTATGCTTCAGCATAAATGCTGCATACATAGCCGTTGATTTTTAGAATTGACCTTCAATATTTTAAAGGTGGAAGGAGTGAACTGACATCCGCAAGAATCCGGTTCAAACTCGAATTAGTTGGGCTATGGTCGCACCTACTCATATCACAAGCTTCACGCTTAGAAGGATAGTTAAAAGGAATGTAACGCCACATATTTTGACATAGGCGTAGAGTTAGTACAACGTGTAGAGTAGGAGCGTGTAGAGTTAGTACGACGTGTAGAGTAGGGGCGTGTAGAGTTAGAGGCATGGCTCTAAAAGACATCTAATATTTTTTTAACAGTGTGATCCTTATGGTCTCTTCGTGGAAACATTTTACATCAAAATGTTTTAGGTGCGTTAACGGTTACCGTTAAATACGTACCAGTATCCATGATTTCAAATCATGAATATAAAATGTTTGATAAATTCATACATTGGCGAACGCTAGTACCGTTTACAATAGAGCACTTTGTAGAGAACCTCATTTACATATAAACGTGGTTATAGCGAACATTTACATGCTGAAGCTCGTGCTACGTCTCGAAAGTACACTCTCAGATATGATTGCTGAATTTCGTCAAGAAATCCTATATGCTGAGAAATCCTCAGCTTTAACACCACAGTTTAATTGTCTTAGTAAACTTTTCAAGAGTTTCTGATAACAGTGCGCTCTATGTCGTCTGTTTGTATCAACTTAACCGAAATTATTACAATCATTTTTTTGGTAGTTAGCGTTTTATTCGTAGCTAATCCAATTATGATAAAGTTTTGTCAAGTTTTTGCATGCAACAGAGGAGCAAAGAGGTGCAAAAGAGGGCGCATAATAGGTGTAGTTTAATTGACTTATAATACTTGAGTATATCGTATCCAATATATAAAATTCTCGGGTCACGGTGTTTGTCGCCAAACTACTCCGAAACGGCTTGACCGATTCTTATGAAATTTTTTGTGCATATTTGGAAGGTATGAGAATCGATGGTAAACTATTTTATAAGCCCCTTAATTATACAGCTAGTAATTTTATAAATAACATTATAATAAAAGTATTAAATCTCTTGAAACATCACATTTATTAGGCATGCTTGCAAATTGAATACGTTGTAAGTAGTCATATAATAAGATTTTGTAAGTACTGTAATCCCCAATTATAGGAAAACTCGTTGAAGGATTAATCTCGTGCAATGCGCTTGTACGGCCTCGAATGCACATAAGAGGATAACATTATGACTATTATATATGATAGAATAATATTAATGCATTTTGAGAGCACCGTATTGTACGGGGATTACATTTCTCTATTTCTATTGCTTTCAACGTGATTTTAGTATTTAACTCAAGAGACAAAACAACAGTAACTTAACAATGGAGCTCAATAGCTCAACGGTATAAGGTATGGACTGAAATCCGCATGGTACCCGGTTCAAGCCCCACTGCCGTTGAGGTATTGTCGCACCCGCTCCTAATACAAGCTTTTAATTTAAGCTTAGTATTAGGAGGGGGAAAGAGAATATTAGACATACCTAAAAAGTATTCCCAATATTGTTAAAAAAAAATAACCTACTCAAAATTTAATTACCATTCAAACATAGTTGTACTAGGGTTTTCTGCAAACATTACTTGATATGTGAAGTTTTAATTAGTCATTTTTTTTATTATCACTCTAAGATGCTACTTATAAGTCATTTTAATTCTTAGACTCAGTTATTTCATAAGATACTTAAATATCCTAGCTTACTTCGACAATTAATAATAATTTATAATACTTAAGACTTTTCATTTCCTTAACTTTGACGGTTATACTTATGAAAATGTTTACAGTAAAGGGTGTAAAAAACATCGTTCCGAAAACTTTGTAATAAGACTAAATTTAATGTCCTAAATAAAATCACAAAAATTATTCATCTCGGAAATGAGAGGTTACAGATATTGCCATCCTCATCCCATTCTTGAGCGCGCAATGTATCGCGGACATTCGGAAGCAATCTTCAACAAAATGTTGACGCGCAAATGTTAAAAATTTCCTCAGGAGCACTATTACTATATTTAATAGAGAGATTATTTATCTAGCAATAGTATCTGTGAGAGAAACTCAGATTTCTATGAGTGCTATACCGATTTTTCAACAGTGATACATCCTTTATCAAATCTTAGTTATATCAGGAATACGAATACGGAATTGTGAGAAATGATTAATAAAATAACCAAGATTACTATTTGAGACATCTTATCGATCATTTCGTAGCCAACACATCTTATCTGCTAAGACATATAAATTGTTAAAAAATAGTAGCTGTATTAAAATTTAAACAAAGACATAATAGTGCACGCCATAACAGCTGGCATTGCGAGTGAAAAGCAATAAAAATGAAAAAGGTGCAAATAGAACGCGAAGTTGCGGACATCTTAGCAAGTGGTCTGAACTCTGAACTGCTAACCGGATATTACTATTACATTCGTTATATCTAAAATGTAAGGCTGCCATCAGACTAAAAATATCGATGTGTATATGCCCTCAAAATTGCTTCCATACTTACTAACTTCGCCAGTCAGTTCGCCAGTCACTTCATTCATCAAATGATACATAGACCGTTCACCAACTTGCAACCAACCAACAAGGTAAACCTGGTATGTTCTTTTCAAGGCCCGATCGTCTCTCACCCTTTCTAAATGATAAAGCCAGCGTAGTCTTGCCGATTTGGTAATATATGAACATCATCATTGCGTATGACATATGATAATGCAAGCAGGTTTGAATCATCATATTTTTACGTCTAAAACTCTCAGTTAGGCCAACAAGAGTGTGAAAAAAATGCAAGTCTAATATACTGCGGAAGAAGAGATGACGTAGAGATATCATTCTCCACATGAGAAGATATCTGGTCTGGCTGGTCTGGTGCTCCGCAAACACACTGTGGTGAATTTCTTACGCCCCTTTTATATTGTTATAGATTTCCCGTTGCCTCCAGCTACCATCCTCGCGTCTAATTGGTCCCAGGATCTGCCAAATTACTTCCATAGAGAGAGGCTATAATAACTAAATCTTAATCTTGGTTATTCATAGTTGCTGACACTTATCTGTATTTATTAGTGCGTCAGACAAGCGTCACTATGCTCCGCTGACGCGTGTCTGTCTAGATTTCATCACTTACCGACTCGGGGCACGCTTTGTTTTTGTAAAGAATTGTCGGCCTCCCAGAGGATATATTCAATGCCAACATAAATAAACTGTCTCTTTTTTCGTGTCGTGTAGGACGTTAGCTCGTATTGTTAGAATAGTATAGACAAATAAGTGACCAAGAGCGTATCTGAAGGGTTCCGCATCTGACACGCGATAAAGATATTTGTTATATAACTACAAAAGTTGTTGTCCGTTTTCTTTATGATTTTGAGAATGTCCTGTCAACGTGGAAAATTTCAAGTCTCTACATCCAATGGCATGGAAATCCTAGGATCTAGGAGGACTACCTTGCAAAACACTTTGTAGGTTACTCGGAAATGGTAGCCATAATAGAAAAGTTGTGTATGAAACTTATTTTAAAAGAGCTAACCAATGATAAATTGACCCCTCTTCACATGAACGCGGAGGCAGTACTCAAATGTAAGATTATTATTATTTTATGATGTCAGAAACAAAATCTATATGCAATACTTAATTGTATCAAATTTCAAGTATTTCTAATTTATGTCCTCTGTTCATAATTGTAGAAGCTCGACATGGACGGGCAGACGGATAGACCGACGACAAAACTATAAGGATACATTGTAGGACTAGGGAATCTAGCTTCACGTTTAGACAAGTTATTACAGCGATGAACTTCACATTCGGTAGCTGACAATTCGTTTGGTTTGAGCGCAGCCTAAATGCGAAGTAGGCGAAGGCAACAGCATCCCCATTCCAGAGATAATTTCCTATTGAATCACCGTGTTATTTATCTCTCAGAGTTGGTGATTATCGACAACCCTCGATGAATAGCTATTAATAATGTTTTACATTTGACCTATAAACTTCAACATCGTATTAACTGATAACTAAATTACGAATTCCTAAGGGCTTCGAAAGTTTTGTCCCAAAATTTATTTCAAAGGACCTATCTCTAACAGTAACGTCTCATCTCGTCTGTTTTTAAACCTCTCCAAAAAGGCTAAGGAAATAGATTTCAACCGGTTTATATTTTTTAGAGAAACCATGATATTTTCTATATTATTCCTTTCCACACGTTTCCACGATTGTAGACGAATGATCCAGATTGCGTGTTGATTTGTTATTTGCTTTGTTTGCTTGCATATTAAATTTCAACTTCTAGGAGCTCCGTACCGTACGAAATCAACTTTCAACTTCTAGGAGCTCCGTACCGTACGAAATCAACTTTCAACTTCTAGGAGCTCCGTACCGTACGAAATCAACTTATAACAGTCGGCTGTAACCTGTAACACAGGCATAAAATTGTCTACCTTACGAACAGACGTCCGTGTGTTATATAGTCCCATATATATTTATTTGCATATGTATATGTGCAAAACTTCAGCTCAATCGATATAAGATATCTGCTCCAAAATGGAGTTTGAACAAATTACGTTGCAAGTTAAATAAAAGCTTTTATTAATAGACAGATATGTACGGGAACCACAAAAGTTGGCTTGAAATATAGACATTTCAATTCGTTATTATTTTTATGAGTTGTTAAAAAGAATGTTTGTAAGGGATGCAGGGGTGGCGTAGTAAAAAAGAGGGTATTTCGAATGCGTTTTATAGCTTTCAAAGTGTCGATTGTTGTAGATAGCACTTTACTTTTAGACGGAGGGGAGGAAAGATACGAATAGTTATCTGAGTATTAAAACAGGAATTTTCAATTTCGAAATTATTCTTAAAAGTTAAAAAAAAAAGAATAATAGGAATACTTTTTAGGTATGTCTAATATTCCTTTTTTCCCTCCTAATAAGCTTAAACCAAAAGCTTGTATTAGGAGTGGGTGCGACAATACCCCGGGTACCTTGCGGATTTCACTCTATACCTTATACCGTTTAGCTATTGAAGCTCTAAACTGCCAAGTGCCAGTTCGTTTCGAAAGTAAAAATCCGTTTAAACTACCCAAAATTTAAGAAAAAAATCTTAAATTTTGTTTGGTATACGTTATTTGGGCTCCCACAATTTCTCTGTGGAATCAGTGACCAGCTTCAGTATTTTCGAACGGATACGACATAGGGACCTTTACGAAAAAGGCGTACTGAAACGAATGGGCGGAGCTTTTGTAGAGCTTTGGGCGGTTATATGATATTCTTTACAATTTTTTACTAATAAAGTTGTAGAGTTACAGAATCTTTATTAAATCAGTTTATAGTATAGAATTTATTATTTATATTTGGTGTTATTTTAAGGGAACTTTCAATTTTTCTGGGAAGAGTTGCTTGCTTTATGAACAATTAAAATAATATCTGGTATTTTTAATTGCTCAAAAATTAATATTGTATAATTTACATTCGTAATTAGTAGACCAAAACATATCTAATATGTATTTTTCTAGGGCGTCGATTTTGTATTTTTTACTGTGGAAAATATTTTGTTGTTACCTTAAGGGTTTTCTCTGGTACCAATGATCTTCTTAATTGCAGAGGTCTATGCGATTTAGCGCGTGACCGTATTTTTCACATTTTAGTATGATTTCATTTAAATACATTCATGATAATCTACACTTTATTTGAAAATCCTTGAACTACATCTATTTTAAGAAAAAAAATTTGGTGATTGTATTTAAACATATGAACTTTTTCTAACTTAAAAAGAATAATTAAAAACTAGCTTTTCCCCGACTTCGTGTATAAATGGATATTGTATAAATAGAACACGTTGTATTACTTTTTCCATAGAAGCTTTGGAGTTAATTTACTATTTCTATTCAAAATGTCACGATAAATCAGTGCTCCGTTATCAATTAACTCTTTTGTACAACTCTGAGAGATTTGAATTGTTTTAATCGTTATACTTTATAATCTATCTAGCGGACCCGGCAGACGTTGTCCTGCCCAAACTGCCCTGGTTACTTACTATAACGTCTGCCTGGTCTGCTAGTAGAATATATGATATTGAATTCCTCTTACCAATATAAACAGTTTCATGTCTAGGCGCTATCTATGCTCACACAAATCTACTAGACTGTTAAAGTAGTTCGCTTGTTCGCGTAAATAACTTTGCTTATAATTACAATCGCATGTTAACTTCAAGAACTAGGTTTGTGGCCTAATATGTTTTCAGTACATGACCTTTGTTTAGTTACTGATAGGTTTAATAGATCTATTGAATATTAATCAATTGAAATGTCTGTCTGTAAGATAAAAAAATCTACCTTTGAAAGAATTTGGACCTTGCCAAACTGTGTCCATTTTTTATAACTTTATACCTATAACCTATACTAGCTGTGCCCGCGACTTTATCCGCCTAAAATAGGTAAAAAAATAGATCCAATTTTAGCGTGATCATATATAGCCTGTATGGTTAGCATAAAAAGAGTTATAGGGAGCAAACCTTGAGAGATAGACATATGCTGTCGCGGAATTTTATTTAGAACTTTTAAAGTTAAACAATTCCGTCATACATGATTTTTGCGAAACTATAGCCGTTTATGCAGCGCACGCAGCGGAGGCTCTCAAAAGGGGAAAAAATTGCTGATTTTGAAACAATCTTCAACGGTGCTCCGCTTCTATCGATTTTAGTGTGATGACATGTAGCCTATAATCTTCCTCGATAAATGACGTATCTAACACTGAAAGAATTTTTCAAATCGGACCAGTAGTTCCGGAGATTAGCGCGTTCAAAGAATCAAACATACTCTTCAGCATTATACATTAGTATATTAGTCGTATATAAAAGCTCACTTATATGGTGAAGAGCGTGCTCATTTGCCCCTAATAATAATAACAAAAAAAAATTATAAAAATATTTTGTAAATCATTATAGTGGGATGGGATCATCAAAATTATTACTTATTTGTTAGACAATTTATAATAGAAAATATTTTTATCACAATGGACTCTCGTCAGTTAAAAAAAAAAACCTACTTTCAGATGTGTTTACACAATGAGGAGGTATGCCGTAATTGTAAAATAAACTCTTCAGATTCACGCTGAACTGGCGCCCAACTGAAGCACCAACCTATAACAGAATATTTAAAAAAAAAATAACAATTTAGTAAATTATTTTAAGTTATTGTTTTTGTGTGCTTTTGGTGGTTTTAGTTGAACAAAGTTTGTATTATTATTATTATAATTGTTACAGAACTACACTTGTGAAGTGTAAGCTGACCTTAATCGTAATTTCTCTACAAACAGTTAACACCAATTACAGAGGCCCAAAAGTGGTCCAATTTCACGTAAATGGGAAATTAGTTCTACATAATACAAACACGAGTATTGTGAATTGTGCCTCAATGTTTGTTTATCGAAGCAAACAATAGATAGCGACACAAAGCGGATTCTACGAATATCCTTCCATATCTTTGCAAACAAATATCATTGTCTATCTATCTGAATTATTATTCGTTGTCTCTTTCACTCGCGTGTAGTTATAATGCTGTCCTGCTTTGACAGATGCGGCCCGCAGTCACGAACACACTGTTAAATTTTTGTCTTGCTATATACTTGTGGAGTGCGTACAATCTAAAAATGCACGACCCTCTAAAGTATTCACATCTAGCAGCCAGAGCAACTTAACTTAGCGATCGACTCAAATGCCGACCACTGATTAGGCCACGACCTTCTCGAAATCTGAATCGTAGTATTCTGAGAAAAAAAAAACAAACTTCAGGGTAGGAGGGGGACTCCATGCTTGTGTGAGAACAGTGAGACACCTCGAATCTTGTTCGACTCTATATTTCTATATAAGTTCATCTTTAATTCAAAATTGTTGCGGTCGTAGTCGAAAGTACAAAATTAATAAGAAGTTTTCGAGTCCACTTTTTTAAGTGATAGATTTGTTACAACCCTAACCATAAACGAAATTTTAGATTTTCCTCATTTGAAGTGAACATTTGATTTTTTTTCACTTGTCGGGCAACACGTCCACACGACTCTGCGTTCACGTACGAAATGATATTAAAAACCTACCAAGTACGGGTGTATTTATCCATATATTGTTTTGAATTCACGCTTTGGTTCAGCTTTAGCTAACAAGTCGGCAAAGTTTATGATTATTTGACCCACTTTGAATTGTACATTATTATGGCGTACACATAGATCTCATGTATAATTATTTTTTACCTCGTCTGTCGCTTGGATATTGTATAAAGGAAGATAAAGATAATGAAGGAATTTTTTATTACACAAACAATCCTTTGACTAGATGGCACTAATTATAAAATAAACGAGGTACAATACTAAGTAAATCATCAATATGTTAGCATGACACAAGACGAATTGTGCTCTGGAACATGTTGGCTCGTTTTCCGAATTGTGTTGAAAATAGTGTCCTTCAGGGGCGCAATGCGACTTCGATTTCCTGTTGAAGCAAATATTTCTGAAAACAGATTCCACTGATAAAAAGCCACATTTTCATTGGCAAAATATTAAAGTGAAGAGGGTAAGAAATTTTAAAAACCATTACATTGCTATAGCTTTAGAAGAAGTCTATATTTAGCAGTGGATGTTGAACGGCCGATGATGAAGGCAGTGGATGTTGAAGTTGATGGTTGTGACGATGATGATGATGCAGTATCTATAAGCTACATCTGGTTGTTGAAGAAAATGATGCTCGTTTTTAGCCCACTTCAAGATAGGAGTAGATTCTCAATATGAAGGTTTTTAAAAAATTTTATATCACAAAAGCTACTAGTTTCCACGTATTCCATGAAGAGGGTGTCATCCCTTTCTCCTCTTCCAAATCGCATTACAGTCGAATCAATTTTGTAACTTAGTCAAAAGCGTATAACCCAAAATTTCAAAAATTCGTATCTCGAAACCAACGGCCAGCTTCTCCATATCCCCTCTCCCCTCCTCTTTTACGGAGTTAGGGGAGGGGGGGGCAACACCGCCTACAGTTTTTTTTTTAAGAAACATCATTCTTAGTTTCGTTTCAGTATATTGCTTTGCTTTACACCGAACATACTTATCAACTTCAACGATTACTTATGCCCAATAATACTATAGATATTTTTAAAGTGCCCTCGATAACGTTTGGATAAGATAATACATAAAAAAACATTGCATAACGCTATCTGAACAGATAATCACAAGAATTCGATAAAGGAGGTGATATCGGCTCTACAGTACCATCAGCCGTCAAATTAAGGTTGACAGTTAACTCATTTCCGGTATTAATAATAATCTTATTATATACCGGGGGCGAGAACAATGGGGGTCTTTATAACTGACGCCATTCACAGGGTCAGGGGGCTACAAGGATTTACCTACTTCGAGCTATACAAAATCCACAACCGTGCCATTTGCGAGGTATTTCCTGCCTTGCACAACATGTCTATGAAACTAGTAATATTTAGTTGACATTTTACATCCTTCTGCATTGCCTATTCTGGGGATTTTGTTAAAAACTCGGCTAAATTTCAAAATTCAAAACTCAAAAATTTTGCATACGATTAAGTCCTATAAAGCATCATCGCCCGATTGTATCAATGTTCAGTGGCTCTTAACAAACGACCATTATTTTGAAATAAATTAAAAAGCGATGTTATAATTTCAGTAGAAAATGACGAAACATTAATTATATGAAATTCTCGGAATACAAACATTTTATATCAATAATATTTAATCCTATTTCCCCTCTAAAATAGAAATATCTAGAATAGCTAGAAGTTTGTCCTAGAAGTGGCTTTGACATAGGTCTAAAAGTGTTTCAAGATTGAACCTGATCCTTCTAGATTCCAGTCCGCCGTATCCACTATTGATCTATAGAGGTTACTAAGTTGTATATTATATGCAATATATAATATACAGGAATATATGACACACGGACGTCTGTTCCTAAGGTAGACAACTTAATGTCTGTGTTATAGGTCACATACGTCTATTATACACAAATATTTTCTTTTGTAGAAATATATAAATACATACACATAGATAATACACATAGACTCGAGGCGGGAAACGAACCTACGACCCCCGGAGCATAAGGGTCACGGCCCACTGCGCCAACGGGCCAGTTATTAGGGTTCCGTAGTACTATAAGGAACCCCTATAATTCGCTTTGTCCGTCTGTCCGTCTGTCTACCCCTAAGGTGGTCGCCCCTAGCATTTTCAAACTATTAGACGTGGAGACTTGAAAGTTTCCATGTTGATAGAACATGCTAAAAACTCATTACAAAAATTATTTTGAACGAAATCCGACAACAACTTGTGAAGTTATTTGACAAATACGTTTATAACGTATCAGAATACTTCTATATAAGCGTGTCTTGACACGCTCTTGGCCATTTTATTTCTGTTAAAATGTAGTTCGTTAAGGAGCAAACCTCAGCATAAAATAAATTTATGATTCTCTAAATACCGTGGGTTTATATTTACTCCATTTCGGTAAATAACGTCGATGCAAAATCACCCACGCGGAAGTCAACTGGTACTTAACCGCCACTAACTACATCGGAGCCTAATAAAGAAAAAATATGGTATCGCGTAATTGGCTCTTTACATTTGTTCTTATTTTATAGTCCATTTAATACAAGTACCAGCCTTATTTCAAATAACATGGATTTACAAGGTGAACTTGGGTTACTTTCGAATTAACGTCTTACTGATGCAAAGATCAACAGCTCGTATGACATATCCGCTATTAATTGCTTTATTTTTCTAATTAATGAATTTGGAGTTTCCTCTGTAAGTGTCATCTCGAGATCGATTGAGAGAGCCTCAATAGCTCAACGGCATAAGGTATGGATTGAAATCCGCACGGTACCCGGTTCAAACCCCACCGCCGTTGGGATATTGTCGCACCCACTCCTAATACAAGCTTTTAATTTAAGCTTAGCAGATATTGCCATCCTCATCCCGTTCTTGAGCGCGCATTGTATCGTGAACGATGGGGAGCAATCGTCTACAAAGTGTTGACGCTTAAAACAAGTCGACGACTCGCGCCACCCCTGTTGACGATACGCCCATATATGTGTTAATTATTGTATAATATTTTCACTAAACGGATGAAGTAATTGGCTTCGCGTCGATACCATTCTGTTATAATATTTCTCCATTTTGTTTTACTTTCACTAGTCGTATGTCCTGTTTATCTCCATTTAAATCCTTTTACTTTCTTTATTCATCTGCTCTTATTGTAGACCTCACGTTTTTTGCTCTGTTTGCGATTTTCTAACCTTACGCCTATGAGACTTCTTTCCATTAATCTCTGGAACTATGTCGATTTTTCTAGATGCCTGACACCCATACGTCAGGCATGGTAAGTCATACGAATTATACACTTTTTTTCTTGGCTGTTATAGAAAGCTATTTACTTTTGAAGGGTTACTCCTTGAGTGGCAAATATTTCTTCCATGCACAAGCAATTATATTTTCTGTTACTATGTCCGTTTGATCAGTGAAGGATTTTAATTGCCCTGAGTATGTATAGTTTTTAACATAATTATTTTTAATTGTAGACTGTAAAGGCTATTTCTTTCTTGTTTGTCATTTTCTTCGTTTTGATTTGTCGCTAGTAAGGCCGACCGTTTTTCTCACCTCTGCGTTAAAGCCAACTCGTTCCCAGTGACTAGTCATCTTGTCCGCATATTGTAAGCAAGGGACACTCGCAAGCGCAGGCGGAGCTGGTGCCGGCGCTGAACAAGCACTCGTGGGTGTACTTTTGCCGGGTGTGAACAGTGTTGCACCGGGAGGCTTTCTCGGCCCGTAAATATACAGTTAAGTTTTTGTTGAATACGGCACATTCAATAGCGTTCTTCCAGAGTGTTTTTTGTTGCGTCACACATAAAATGTGAAGCCATAACTGTCACTTCCGGCTTCAGTGATAAAACATCCATAGATGCGTTACTTCCATTATTAATTTTGGTGTTAGAAACAGACCCTTCAATTTTATTTATATGTATTATCTATACATTTAAATAAAGTTTATAGACTTTGCGTAAATAGGAAATTATTACAATACTAGGTGTGTCCGCGACTTCATCCGCGTAAAATTAGGTAAAAATCATTTAGCGTGATGATTTATAACCTATAGGCCTCCCCAAAAACTGGGCTATCTAACACGTAAAGAATTTTTCAAATCAGACCAGTAGTTCCTGAGATTAGCGCGTTCAAGTGAACAAACAAACTCTTCAGCTTTATATATTAGTATAGATTAATAACCGGTCCGGATATTACAGTATGCAGTGAGAAAAGTACTTTTTGTTATTCTTTTATACTTATTATGCAATACTAACATACTTTTTGTTCTCAAGGAAAGTCTAGGTTGATATCCGATATTAAAACATCCTTCCCTGGACCCAAGTCATGAGATACGTCGTTACGCTCTCGTGCTTCCATTAATAGAAAGATTCCAATCCATCTATGATATAATCACGTTTTTAGGGTTCCGTGTTCCTACAAGGAATCATTATAATTACATTCTGTCCGTCCCCAAGTATCAACTTGTATTAGAATAAAGGTATTTTAATTTTTTGGAGTATTAGAACAATCGCTTATTATTGGCTCTATTGCATTTATATTATCTCGCGCCTGCGATTATGACGCAACTAACCAAAAACGTAACTTTTATTAGGCAGGTACTTGTTTTTTATTAGGTCTTTACCTAACTTGCTACTATACTTGTTGTTGTGTAAATCGGCCTTCAAACGTAATATCCAGTTGTTGTCCATTTGGGGAAGAAACGTCACAAATACTTTGTTTTATAGTGATTTATGGTGCTTAAGTAATTATAAAACTTACATATAAGTGTTCAATTTTATGTTTGTCTGTCTGTCTGGCGCAGAGGTGCTTAATTAAAGGGTCGCGATTCGCTTGTCTGGCTGTTAAATTACAGTCTAAGATTGGTTAGCCAAAATTTGTAAGCCCAAGATTTTCTTTACCACAAAGATAAAATATATTTCTAGTGCTCTTAGGTGTCAAAATCACTTAATACGCGAATTGATCTAATTATAACCTCCTGATGATAAACATTCTTTTTAATAATACTCAAAATACCAGAAGAAATTGCTGCCCCGCTTGCGCCAGTTTCATGCAAAGATAAGGGTTAGAAAACCGCAAATTGTATTTTTATGCTGTATCTTTAAAATATATATATATAAAAGTCCATTCGGAACACAATTTTATGCATTTTTTTTCAGCACTGCACAAAACGTCCAAAGAAATCCAGTTTAAAAGCCTTGTATAGATAAATTGGCAACACAAATTGTAATTAGATGTAAACTATACTGTGCCAAAATGTAAATTATGAAAAATATTGATTTATCAAAGAATTTTAATATTTTCTTACGTTTTCTTTATTATTTATTACAAAATCTGTAATTGTTCAATTCTCGTAATTCATGTTAACAAACCGAAATGTCTCGAATATTTTGTAACATTCAAACCTCAATTTTTTGTTTAGTTTTATATGAAAACAATTGTTTACATGAGAAACGTCACATGTATGTAATAAGGTGTAAATAAATTTTAAGATTATATGTATACACCTGTACTTTGTGTTTTTTTTAAATATCTATTATCTTTATGATACCGTTTATGAACAAACGGAATTCTTAATAGTATCTTTATTTAATAACATAATTTATGCTGAGAAATGATGGACCCAAAATTTAATCAACTTTCCAAAAAACCGGTAACTGAGGTTCATTTATACAAAATCGTATTAATATTATAAACGCGAAGAGTTTGTAGACATGGATGTATGTTTAACACGGAAAAAATACTGAATGGATTTTAATAAAACTTTACAATAATTTAGTTTATATGTCAGAATAACACATAGGCTATAAATTATATTGTGTGAAGTGTCCAAAAAATAACGATAAATGTCAAGTAGGAGAAAATTCTGTCATCTGCGAGCTATTCTGGCGTACGCTGTTACACGTATATCACGAAGGAAATTGTCATCTTAAATAGTTCTACATGAAAGCCCGCGACAGCACATATCTATCTTTCATGTTTATGCCATTAACGCTAAAATAGTGATGTGAACGTTCGGGCAGGACAACGTCTGCCAGATGTCCTAGTAAGAACCTATAATAAAAACACTATAGATATTCTTAAATGTTTATTAAGATTTTAGCCAGATTTTAGCAGTGGGTGGTTTTGAAGGGTTTACATGTTGTTAGGGTATACCTGTAACGAATATTTAAATAATTATAATAAAGTATAAAAATGATACTCGACCAAACATACTTTTTTATAATAAAGTGTTTAAAATTCATAAAGTAGTGCTTACTCCGAAGCGGCCTTTAAGAAGGCTAATTTCTTAGCACACCACTCATCCGTGTAGCAAAAAAAAATTATGTAAAACATCTTACGGTTGCGTCGCTTGCATTCTCTGAGCGCTTCACTAAACGCTTCGCATTCCTGCAAGTTTTCATGGCTAGTTGCACATTGCAGGAATTGGGCTATTTCGTACGCGCAGGGTCCGCTGGGTTCACTGCCCAGTTGGTAGTTTTGCGGTAGCGAGCTCACTACTTCTTCCCGACGCCGGCCGGTAAACATACCCGATATTGCTTCACCCGCCAGATGTCCCTTAAATGAAAGAAAATAATTGTAAAGTCGGTTTACGGACGATAACTATGTGATAACGCCGAACTCTTAGGGAGTTCTGCGTCGATCGTGCCTCTCTATAGTTTGTTTCGAACTCTCGCTTGCACACTCGGATCCGGTGGAACGTGATAATAAGTCATGCTATTTCATGCGTGCAGCCGGCGTTCATCCATCTACATGACGTTATAATGTCAAAAAAACCTTTTGATTAAAATATTTAACCGAAGTCACAAATCGTTTGAAAATTTTATTCTTCACAATTGGTATTGTTATTTAAAAAAGCTAAGTGATTCTGATTAGATTAGCAATCAGTCAACACAGTCGGCAGATGGCTGTATAAACTTTTTGTTAGGTCAAGTAGTTCCTTCCAATTGAAATTTAAGATATTTTAATAATTTATAATAATATTTATGGATGACCCATAAGTGGTAAATATTCTTAAGCTTTAAACTATAGCACACAACAACTACCATGGTTGTTCCGAGTGTGACACCACCAGCGATGGAAGCGGCTTCTCCGAACAGGGAACGCCGCGGCATGGGGGTGACGATGATGGAGGGGGCGCGGGCCGGCGCGTGTTGGTCAGCTCGGGAGTAACGGGAGCGGCTACCGCTGCGACTGGGACTGGACAAGGAAACTGGACATTTGTATATACCTTCGACCTTTTTGCATATTTACGCCGTAAATATTCTATTAGCGTGTGCTCACATGCAAAATAAATATCATAGAAAAAAACAAACCTATCGAAGAAGAAAAGAATTTAAAATTATACACAATCGTATGTAGAAAACAAATTTGCCAATAAACTATTTTTTTTTAATATACAAGAATAAGTTATGAAATGATAGATGTCTATAGAGTGAATAAACTCTAAAAATGCTGGCTCCTCCAAAGTACTCACCTCTACTTGCAAAATACGTGTAGACGTAAACATGATGATTGATATAAAGCGCGTGGTTGCTTTTGAGTGTACATTAAAAACGATGCACTCACAGCAGCAAGAGTTACAATTGACGAGAAGAAGAAGTGGAGGGGCGTGCATTTTTAGACTGAAATAACTATAGTTAATCAAAAATAAGATGCAAAAGCGTGAATAATAAGGAAGAAAATCTGTGACACGCCACCATAATGGTTTACGACCAGTACCAAACACTGCAACGTTGATTTTCTTCCTCAAGTATATTTCTGAGACTAAAACAGAGCCATCATCAAGAGATAAGCTCTTCAGTTTGTTCGTAAAGGAATGAATAATTTGTAGTCCATCTTCTGATGTTGCTGGTATTTTGGAGCAAATTATGCAGTGCAGTCCTTCAGTTACAGCATGTACAATTTTTTTAATGAGGAATTATGCAAAGTAATTCGAGTTTTCCTGTTTATGACACACAGGTATTTTTTCACAGTCCTACTTCATTCTATAAAATTAAACAGACTGTTTAAATATATACACACCGACTGCAGTTGCACATCGAATCCCAGTGGTATTCTTCAGAGACAAATCAGTTATGATCATTTTAGTAGATACTTTCCTTACCATCCAGTTTCCTATAATATAATATTCTAAAAAATTTCCAATCGATAATGAACAACAAAAACATTTTTACAATGACAATTTAAAACATAGAAAATTTTTAAACATGTTATGTCAAATTAAATTCCTTCAAAAAAATTTTTACATATAAAGGTCTTAATTTAATGAATCATAGATCGTCTTTTAATGTATTCAATAATATAAGAATTAATAAAATAATTTTGAAAGAAAACAACAATTAGTTGGTTTACTGTCTTTTATTTATAATTAAAAGTATAACTATGTAAAATAAACTGGATAATTTATTTGGCAATCTAATTTAAGTCATTTCAATAAAAAATATAATATTCACTAAGAATTTCCTATATTAAAGTCAAAATCAACTAACTGAGGAATAGAAGGTACTAGGTAAGTGCCTCATGTTGTTCAGGCGAAATATTTGTAATTTCAGGTAGCCCTTGAAACTGTTGATCTTGTGAGCGTATATCTTGCATAAAATCAAAAGAGATTTGTTTAATATGATCAACATGATTTTGGGGAAAAATATACTGTTGAGGCACCCCTAGAACTTTAGACGTGGTTGTTGACTTTGCACTGACGCAAAGCCTCATTAAAGCCCTCGCACAGAGACAGGTCGTGCTGTTGTTGGGCGCACTCAAGGAACTGTTTTATCTCCCAGGCACAGGGTCCCTGGGGCTGCTGGCCCTGATACTGGTTGTACGTGGCCTGAGCTGGTGGGGCTTGTTGCTGAGCCGGCTCGTTGCTGCTACCACCACTGAACATACCAGTCAGAGCACTACCAGCCACGTGACCCTGAAACAAGAAAATAATATCTTTAAGACTAATCAAATCAAATGTTGTTTCATTCAAGTAGATAACCTCTTTTGTACGGTCAAATATTTTTACAACCACCACTGATTCCGAAAAGTTGAGCCACAAGAAGATTTAGCAAGAAACTTGTTAGTAGTACTAATGTTAAGAACCTCAATGACAACTGCAACACCAGGGGGATCGCAGATGCGTTGCCGGCCTTTGAGAAATGAGTATGCTCTTTTCTTGAAGGTACCTAAGTCGTATCCGTTCGGAAATACAGACGCTGGTAATTGATACCAAAGAGAGAAAAAGTTGCGGGTAAAGGTTGTTTAAATTATAAAAGTAGATAACTTATGTTCAGTAAAAGTTTCTATTATATTAGTTTGTTTATTATAGTGTTGCCACCATAATAATCAAGACATAAAATGCATGTTAGCGAGATATCACTTAGCAGTGTTACCAGTATTATTGATAAGAGTATGATGAATTTCTATTGGTGGCTGTTATGACGGTAATGCTGAAATGGGTTCGTATTTAAGCAGCGTGTTAAGTATATTAGGTCTTATTCACTTAAGTACTCTGTGCAATCACTTAACAATGTTAAGTTATATAGAACTCGGATTACATATATTATTAAAAAAAATCCTAATGCCGGAGCCAGACTAATAGAAAACTTACATAACAGAATAGCTTCATTTGAATGATCATTTAGTGTGGCCGGGGACTTTGCGTAGCTGCGCATAGTTTTATAGTACTTTGTAGTATTCGAGGACAAAAATGTACAATCACTTGGAGCTATGTCTGGCATAATAGAATTGTAGAATGAAACTACGAATATTTTTAGCATTTTAATTTATTTCTTTTAGCTACAATCTTCGTATATCATGTCGGAGTCCTGGTGCCTATAATTTAAGGCTGGCCCGATGGCGCAGTGGGCAGTGTCCCTGCCTTCTGCTCCGGGGGTCGTGGGTTCGATTCCCACCTCGAGTCTAGGTGGGCATGGGGCATGCCTTTAAATATATAAACTCCGCTTTTTCTACGTTCAAATAATACATACTGTCATATTCATAAATGTACCTATGTATAAGTACTATGCCCGTGTGTTTATAGTCCTATGTATTTATTTATAACTAGCTGTGCCCGCGATTTAATCCGTGTACAATTATGTAAAAAAAAATAGATTCAATTTTACCGTGATGATATAGCCTATAGCCTTCCTCGATAAATGGGCTATCTAAGACTGATTTTTTTTTTCAAATCGGATCAGTATTTCTTGAGATTAGCGCGTTCAGACAAACAAACAAACTCTTCAGCTTTATATAGCTTTATTTATTATCAAAGAATCTCCCAAGACAGAACATTTATGATAGTATGTATAATTCAGACATAGAAAAAGCACACTCTAAATATTTAATATTATTAAATATCTTCTAGTGAAGCAAGTGAAAAAATAACGTAAAACGCCTTAGGTAATTAGTATGAACTTGTATGGGTGCATTGTTAATGTAGAAAGCTTAAATGTCTTTATAAAACTGCGGAAAAGCAAAGGAGACTCGAAAAAAATATCCTACGCATTAAATTAAGCTCTCAAAGTCATCAGAAGGGAGCGCTATCTTCGAAAAGATAAACAAAAAAACGCCCTAGCGGGGGGGTCTGGCAGGGCATCGGCCAACGACCCTAGGGGCGCGACCGAAATAGTCCGCGCGGGGGTCTGTACTACACCACCCGGTATATATGTATCGTTTATATTTGGATACTTTTTGAGGCCAACAATCTTGGAATCTGTTTCTTGGAAACGTTTCATTGCGGAACTTTAACGACGACCGCAGTACAAACGCTGAAAATCTCCATACAAACCAACTCACGCTAGCGAAGTTTCTACTTACGATTACTGTATACAAGACCTTCCGAAGAACAATTGTCGGCGAGGCGCGGCCGCTCCGGGCAACTCCAACTAGCTCGGTCACGAAGATGTTCCTTTGCGGCGGTTGAGCATATCGACATTCGTTCCCACCTTTCATTCCTCCCCGAAACTTTCCACCTTGGTGTGCCTTTCCACACTTTAAAATACTCAAACTGGAAATAATAATAGAGAACGGATTTAGCGAATGTCTGTTTGAATAGGAGCCACCCCCAAAATGTAAAAATATTATTATTTTAAGGTGCCATAAATAAAATCTATACGCAACACATAACTGTACCAAATTTCATGCATTTATGTTAATAATTGTAGAATTTAGTTAAGGCAGACAGACAGACGGACGGACGAATTCAGCGAAACTATAAGGGTTTTTTGTAGTACTACGGGACTCTAAAAAGTGCACCAAAGTTTGTCAATGTTTATATGTTCTGTGACCAGTGATGGCATTCTGTTAGGAAAATATATAAGAAATTCTTTTGTAATATTTTTAATACAAAAATAGTATGTAGCCGTAACTTCCGACCTACTAGGTACATATATGTAAAATCATACAATATTACTCTCAAGCAAATTATTGGCGTTTGCCATTTTTATACAGCGTCCGTCCACGGGCACTATAAATATCTTCTCACACGTTAAATTAAAAAAAAAACATAAAGACCAGTTTTTTTTAAACAAAACTATCAATCACATAAATTGTCTTGTATCTTTCAAATTTGTATAACTACTTGATGTACCAGATGTTCTTCGTCCGCGTGGATCACTTAGGGGTTTTAAAAATTAGTTTTCGATTAGGATCAATATCATGTTTATAAAAAAACCTTCGCAAATAATGCAGTATTTTAGAACAAATTTGGTTAGAATAAATAAAATAAAATAAAATTAAAAGATAGGCATATGCTGTCGCGAATTTTTTTTACAACTATTAAATGGGAACAATTCCGTCATATATGATTTTTGCGAAATTTCAAACCACTTACACAGCGCACGCAGCGGAAGCTCTCAAAAGGGGAAAAAAACCAACGATTTTGACACATTCTTCATTGGTGCTTCGCTCCAATTAGTCTTACATAATATTATATAGCCTTCCTCGATAAATGCTATCTAACGTTGAAAAAATTTTTCAAATCGGTCCAGTAGTTCCCGAAATTAGCGCGTTCAATCAAACAAACAAAAATCTTTTCAGCTTTATACATTGGTATAGACTAGATTTGATTTATTTGCGAGTTTAGTAGTGATTAGTTTTTTGGTCTATTTTCAGTTTCCGAAAACACCATTTTCTGTTCATTATTAATCTATTTCTGTGTATGATTTGTTTATTTTAGGAGCGATCCTTCCGATTTAGACTTGTATCTTCCGATTACTAGCCAAAGCACACTAAATCACTGACAATGAATCTGTTGCTACCGTAGAAGGCAGCAGCTAAAATAGCTACAAGCAAAGGTTATTCGTAAAGTCACTTTGTAGAGTCTATCTCCTGATGATGCTTCGGTGTCGAAGCGAAACGTGCGTTGAGGCACATCGGAAAGTCAGTGTTTATAATAAAGCCCTTTTTAGGACAAGTTTAAGCCACTTAAAATCACCCTATGACATTTATAAGTCGAGAAAAACACCTTGTGACGTCATACTTTCAGTATTGAGATCTAAAGCCTAATGATATTATATCCAATACCTTACTTACAAAAACAATGTTTCAAGCTCATATATTTATAAATACATCCTTTGTAGGAATGCACAATGTTAAGACAGTTCATACGTCGAATCTCTCACATTTGGACGAAAATTGGCTAAAATTTGAATGGCTGTGCCCACCAAATTTCTTGAATGGCTTCGCGCCTGTTCTTTGCAGTCAGCTAGTCTACGCAGCGGTATGGAGGCTGATGGAAATCAAAAATGGCCCATCGGAATTCTTAAATGTCTTCTTCGCATGACAGTCTTCTCTCATCTTCTTTAAGTTTTCTATACAGCTGTCTCTAGTTTTGCTCTATCCCATGACATTGAGCTTAGCAATCAATTAATCAATTTGAGGATTTTTCTTAACCATACAGCTCCCTTCTGAGAAGATTATACAGACATAGGAAGCAGCAAAATTCTTAATACTCTTGAATCGATTTGCATTTGTAGCGGCCGCTGCATAACAAGATGGCAATGATTCGAGTGGAAAAGGTTACACCCAAGCAAACTAGATGGCGCTGTACGAATGACGACGACCGCAGTACAAAAACTAACTCACGCAAGCGAAGTTTCTACTTACGATCACTATATAGACCTTCCGACGGACAACTGTCGGCGAGGCGCGGCCGCCCCGGGCGACTCCAACTAGCCCGGACACGAAGATCTTCCTTTGCGGTGGTTGTAGTCTATGTAAAAAAGTCAGTCACCTTAACTCGCCCCACAGACACAACCTCGGCAATTTAAACGGAATCTCGTACCCTGGCAAGGATGCGAAACGTTTGAAAATTGCATTTTGCATACTATTATGCGACTTGCCGTGTTTCCGTCGACAAATAGGTGGTAGTGGAATGTTAATGGCTAAGAAAAGCGACCGAATGAATGAATGGGAGTATGGAAAAATGAATAATGGTTAGTTCGTTAAAAAATCGCAGAAATTGCTGCGGGTTTGGTAAATAAAAGGTATTTTATTAAGACGCAGATATCGCTGAGAGGGGTGGCGGACGAGTATAATTTCGGGGGAAATGGGAAAAGTTTTAAAGAGAGAGAACTGCTGTGTCTCCGTCGACAAATACGTAGTGGTGAAATGTTAATATCTGTGAATGTATGAATGAATTGAAAAGTGAATGATGGTATTTTTTAAGCCGAAGAGATTGCTGTGAGGTTGGCGGATCGGTAAATGCTTGGCGAGGATAAGATATCGGCATATAAGTAGTGTTGGGATAATGTTAATGACTTAGAAAAGTGTTTGAATGTATGTATTTTTTTAAAGAATATTAGGAATATTTTTTTTCTGATCGTGTAATGCTGTTTTGGTCAGAGTGACCTTCACAGCGTCAACGGGCGGGGTTAGGAATACTTTTTAGGTATGTCTAATATTCCTTTTCCCTCCTACTAAGCTTAAATAAAAAGCTTGTATTAGGAGATACAAGCTATTTGCCACAATATGTTCCATTGTTGTTGCTGGCATTTTCAAACGCTTAGTTATTTGAGTGGACGCTGAACCTTTAAAAATTGTCTAAGATTGATTTTAAAATTAAATATGTTAATAAATGAATGCAACTAAAAACCTAGAAGATAGAGTAGTAAACTTCTGGACAACACCTTCATATTCTTTTTAAGGCCTTGTTTTCAATATAAAGATATACATTTTTATACAAATCATAGAACCTCTATTTAAAAAATATGTTTCATTGCAGACATATTATAGTAAAAAAAAAATCTTATTTATTTATTTTTTTCTTAAAAGAATATTAGGAATACTTTTTAGGTATGACTAATATTCCCTTTACCCTCCTACTAAGCTTGAATTAAAAGCTTGTATTAGGAGTGTGTGTGATAATACCCCAACAGTGGTGGGATTTGAACCAAGTACCTTGTGGATTTCAGTCCATACCTTATACCGTTGAGCTATTGAGGCTCATAAAATTCACAATCAATAAACTTTCATAGATTTATTATAAAAGTGAATGAATGTTTTTTATATGTTTGAATTAATAATCACACTCCTTCACAGATTACAGAATCGGTTCTTGACAGAATTACACCCACAATAGAACCAATAATTTATGCCAACATTGACTTATACTTTTTTAATATCCATAAATACAATATTATCAAATATTTAATTGAACAGATCACGAGTGGTTTCATGATGCTTTTAATTTGGTTAAAAAGGCGTTTATTCCTGGTTGACTTTTCTTTGTCTCTGGTGCAGATTTTTTGCTGTCAACCTTTGTTTTTTTACCCCCGTTCTCGTCAAGCTTAATTTTTTTCTTCTTTTCAGATTTAGGACTCTGATTATCGCCTTCAACAACAGTGGGTGTTGAATTGTTTTTTATATTCTTAGAATTTGTGTACACGACATTTGTTCATAAATACGTAAACGTACGCGCTATGTAAAAATAATGCAAGACTTAAGAATTAATTAATATAGGACATGCCTGTAGACCATGCACTTTACAAAACTATTCAAATAAAAACATAACTAACCAGCCGTATAAAGGCAAAGAAAAAGGTTAATTCTAGAATGAATAACTGTCAGCCATGCTTGATGATGCTGCCATGATGATGTTGCCATGATATTTTTACGAAAATTAAAAATAAATATATTTTAAGGATCTATGAGCGTTTCTATGAGTACAACCCTATTGTTGTTTAAAGTGTAACAATGCTTTTCACCGTATTGAAACTTCATTGTCCATACAAACAAGTTTTAAATGGAGTAAAGCAGATTTGAATAAAGTTCCATTTTCGATATAACAATTCCCTCGATTCAACAAATGTTTCTACATCCACTGAAAATATCAGTAGGAGTTAATATAAAATACACATTTGAAATACGTACATTTTTGTTTAAAAAACCTTTTTAAAAGGAATTTTCAATCAATATATTCGAAGTTCTGCTTTCGCACAATTATTGACCATTTTATAAAGACAATTGAATGAAGAATAATTTCTAAAACAATATTTAAAGTCTTAGACGTGGAAAAATGATCAAATAAGTCTGTGAAGCATGCTTTATTGAGAAAAAATTTATTAAAATTTTTGACGAGATAAAGATTATAAATTCAATTAGAGGTAGCGCCATGCTTGTAGCCGAATTGGGCCGGCGCGTCCGGGTACCAGTACCTCTTTCTCACATCAGTGCATATAAAATCAAAATTTATTGATTTTCATTGTTACATATTATTAAAAAATGACATGGTCTATAATAAGTTTTACAGTGCAATTTACACATAAAATTGATTTTTTTTTTTCAAATAAAATAATTCTTCTAAAAACGAATATAAAACATTACATTATCCATGTAATCTAACGTTTGAAAATTGATAATTTTTTCGGTGTCTGAAAATGCGAAGGAAATAGCTTCCGCCGTATCAGCAGTATTAAAGATACGGGGTTGCTTACAGGGCCCCCCTAAATATGTAACTCCTATAAAAATGTCACAAAAGGTTTTTCTTTTTAACTTTCTTTTTGAACACATTTTGAAACAGGGCCCCTCTAAGGCAAGCAGAGACGGCCCTACTATAGAGGGGAACGGAGCGGCCGCTCCAGGCGCTGAGTCCCAGGGGTGCCTCAGTTAGGGGCGACTCTTAATATGCGATAACTTTAAATATATTTTATATAAGAAATATAAACAGTGCATGTAATGGGGGCGCCATAATTGGATCTCGCTTCATCCTAAAATTTTCCTTCGGCCGGCACTGAAGGCAAGCTACGCCCCTGGAAAATCCATAATCTACTATACTATTTGGAAGAAATGTTTAACGTCCCTGCAGAGTTAGTCGTCAGTGTTCCCGTACTGATACGGCACAGAACGCTTTAAGAAAAAGCATCGTCTCTTATCAAAGATCGGTAAAGCGTCTCTGAGCCATACTTACAGTGCAGCTTTCTATCGGTATCGCTTGTTATTTATTATTAAGAAAATCGCCGAACCATTTGACTTTTATCATATAAAAAATTTTTAAATTCATAAACAATTTTTTGTAGAGCATTATGTTGGCAGCATTTGTAAAGGGCATGGACTGAAAAGCAGCTGTAAGCTGAATCCATGACCTTTTCATTGGCATGCAAATTCATTGTGTGTCCTTGAATAAAGTTCTTATTATTATTATTATTAAATGATTGATTGATATATAAATAAAAAAGTAACCAGCAAGTTTCGGCTGAATCTTGTCGGTGTACCAGCCTTTCTAGATAAATCGCATATATATACATATAAATAAAATTATAGGCATGTATGCCTGTTTGTAGCTGTTGTTGTCGAAATATTTTTTTTTTTTTGATAATTAGATATGACTATATATATCGTATATCTTGTCTATAGCAAAAACGCAAGTAAAAAATGTTTGTTTGTTTCTTTCGGATAATCTCTGGAATGACTGGACCGATTTGGACCGGACTTTGACTAGTGGATAGCTGATTTTCCAAGGAATAACATAGGCTACGTCGATATTAGCTAAGTATTTAGGGTTCCGCACAAAAAGTAATCCTCAAAATTTAACAAAATCACCGAATTCACGTTAAATATGTCGCGGGCTTCAACTGCTTTATTATAAAATTGATGATTCAAAAGAGCTCAAAGAAAGTTTCACAGGGTTATTTGTGTAACGAATTTTTTCCATTTAAATTTGAATGTTGTTCCATTATTCAAATATTTTAACATAATACTTAGAACGGTGTTAAAAACTCACAACGAGGGATTTAATATCTAAGCTGGAGAATAATCGGGATTATCGACAAGTACCACCGAAGGCTGCCAATACGACGCCGGCTATTAAAGCAAAATAAATAATACATTATTTCTTTATTAATACCGTCGTATGTTTATTTTAACAAACTTCTATTATTTACTAAAATTATTTTCATATAATAGGCATTTTAATTCATGAGAAGTTCGCCAAAATGAAAACATTTCCTAAAAACTATTTTATTAGTAATGTTGAAAAACTAGCAAAATATAATATCATTTCTAAACATTCGTCTAAGGTAAATCGCATCACGCACTTTTGTCCCAAAATGCCATTAACAACCTTGTATGACATCGCCGTTTGTTTTCAACGAGTTATAACATTTTTTAATGGAGACGTCAAGATGTTACTTTGCTTAAATTCGTGCGAATAAATCACAAAAAAAATGTGTGTGTCAGCTCCGGCTCACAATTCGACATTATTTCTAACATAACGTGCAAAGTAAAAACGGAAACGATCATTTTAATCACCATACATTTTTATATCCCGGCCGAGATTCTTAAGAAATAACTTCATAAAACTTAAGTTAATATTTGCTCATCCACTCTCATGTTTTCGTAGCTCTGTGCAATATGTAGTCCTTCCAAGAAGCTGTCAGGTACAGGTGACGTCACGCCGCCTCGCCTAGTCTCGCTGAGGTCGAACATTATTGCTAACGTCTAACGAGATATTTGTAAATGTATGAAATCACTGACAAAATCGTATAACTGCACGCTTAGATATATGCAGGCCTTTTTTGTCACTTCTTTTTTGGGGTACGCTAAAAAAATAAAACTTGTACCAAAAGACAGGGTTTTACGCGTACATACCATTTTCGATTTCTTTCATTTTTTTTCACTTTTTATGGCAATTATGTTCCGACAAAAAAAAGCCCTGGATATATAAGTACCCATATTAAATTTCCTATGAAATCTCATTTTAAAATGCCAATAGAACGCACAAAAGCTGGTCGTGAATATAGTTGGGAATATATCCTATGTAAAAATTGTCAGTTGTGTATTTTGAACACTATTGCAAGGCGAGTACGTTACGTGGATATTTGATTCGGGCAGCCGTTGGTAACAGAGCCAGTCTAAGTTGAAGGTTGCACGTATATTTCAATCAGCCGTTATGCTACATATCTATGTTAATATGACATCACGACACGCCAACGGTTAAAATTATTGTGAGATTATAGTCTATGAGCTATTGTATTTGATACCTAGTAGAGATTGGTCATAATGAGGTTTCTTATCATCAGATAGGCCAGCTTTGTTTGCCATTTTACTGATTAAAAAGCAAATTTTCTAAATATTGTTGCAGAAGTAGATCGATCGATTTTGTTGATAGAAGAATCTTCTGTTGTAAAGTTTAAGTGCCTGATGCCGTCTGCCTCGTTCTTGTTATTATCAGACGGTCTAGCACGAACATTTTCGATAGTTTAACTCACTCTTAAGTTAAAAACAAAACGTCAAATGAAACATCAATGCTATGGTTTAACCCCCGACGCATAAAGAGGTGTGTTATAAGTTTGACGTTTCTGCCTGTCTGTGTGTGTGTGTGTATCTATCTGCTGTAGCTCCCGGACGGATGAAGCGATTTCAATTTAGTGTTTTTTGCATTAAAGGTGACTTTTGTCCAACTCAGACATGTTTGATGAAAATGGGCTGAGGCGTTTAAAAGTTGTGGGGGGGTGGAAGTGGGGAACTCAAATAAACGATGGAAAGCGAATATATACGAGTGGGGTCAAATGAAAAGGTTTGGTTTTTGTATTAAAAATTTGGGTATTTGAAGAGGGGGGAGGGGTTATGGCGTAGGTGATACATGTACAGAATTCAACAAATATAAATAATTAGAAGAAAACCGCAGTTTCAATTTTTTTTTAATATTGACATGTGACGTCACACAGGTTTTTACCCCTCCCTATAGTTCCATAACATCACATTTTGATACCCTACCCCTCTTTTAACGTGTCACGAAATATGAATGACCTCCAAGACAGCCATCGAGACTGGTAATCTAATCCTATGAAATAATTAATATAATTATGATTAATAGATTATAGACTAACATAAAAACAAGATATAACGCGGACTTGATTTTAAAAGAATAATAAGACTCGTGATTTACATCGCAACACAGTAATTTACGGCATTATCGACCTCTGATGTAATTATAATTATTGCATACTATAATTCACTCGCGTTGTGCTTGTTCTAGTACCTATGGTATGACGACTGCATTGCAAGATAAAATCGTTAGAACACAAGTAAATATGTAATTGTAAGATATATAACAATTGTGCGATATTCTAATATCTATCGGGAACATTTTAAGTGTACTAGGAATAATTTGATAAGCCTATACACCTTAGTATAGCCAAACCTTAGTGTCATACAACTTTTTTTTTAAATGGTTTTATGAGTGGTCACGGTTTTAATCCAGCGGGATCCTATTTAAACTAACTACCTTAAGGACCTCAGTTCATCCTTCTACCGAGGTTTACATTTACAATCCCGATAACGACACCGCCAATGCTAACAATTTCTATACATTAGTAACATAAGCACCGAATCTTTGCTTACCATAAAAGTGTAAGTTTTGATGTTACATAATATTATTTGTATTGTAAGTAGGATTTTCTCACATTAACTGTAAGAGCTTCTAAGATCTTTAGGTTTGCCATATTAGGAAACCTAAGGCATGCTAATTTAGCACCGCTCGCTCTTAGACTGTCAGACATCCGGGTAGCTCATGTATTATTTATTAGCAACCAGCTGATGTTATGTGCTAAGACGTTCGTATAGTTTTTAGAATTTAGACAATATTCTATATGCTTTAAAGTTTGAGGGTGTCTATCCTTAAACTGCAATTATTTTTATTACTATTGTATTTCTATTTATTTTATATGGAGAATCTTCTTAAAATCGCATTAATTTTATGAACATTTCACAACAACAAAGGCAGAGGCCGATGAAAGTTTCATATATTTTGTTTAGGTATTGGCAACATACAAATTATCACAAGGGGCTTTGAAAAGGAAGGTAGATGATATCATAGACAATTTTTTATATGATAAAATTAAAAGAACCACGACTTATCAATACTTAGTGGTAGGTGTGGTAATCTTATAATATTATCCAAGTATCTCATCACATCCAACTAATGGGACGAATAAAATTTTTTTATAGACAGAGATGGTAAATCAATACTCGTAACTACTCAGAGGAATTCTTTGCCAAAACTTCATAAAATTCTTATTTTACAAAACAACTAGTTATCTATCTTAATTATACCTATGTCAGCTGTTCGCCGTCCGCCATGTTGATTTTATTTTTTTCTATCGCTAACGGAATGCAAGGCTCTGCCAGTCACGGAGTTACATCTACTCGATAAAAAGATTATGTTAGACCGGTCTAGTCTTAGGTAAAACATATAGTATGGGAGTCAATACCACATAAATAATGTTCTCTTTATTCATTACATTATTAATGTAATATGGTAGGTATCAATGAATATGTAGGCATTTTTAAATATACGTTTTCGACATATAGTCAGCAAAACCTGATAGCTTCAAATAAAGTCTTCCTAAAATCTTCGCAAAATGTAAATGTCATAAATATGTATAAAGGGCCATCACAGTCTCTTTGAGGTTACGTTGTTTGTTTGTGGAGACCACAGTGGGGTGCCGTCCAGCGAGATGCTATCGGTATTGTAAAAAGAAACCGTATCCAAAATCACGGTTGTTCCGAGGTTTGCCAGATCCAGGGATTCGTATTTTCGATTCGATTAGGCAAAAAAATGCAACTGTGGATGCCTTCTCACTATGCGTCCATCTGGTGTCTGATGACAACGAGCAACTTAGCTTGGAAGCCTTGAAAGAAGACCGCATTTGCTGCAACAAAAATTTGGTGAAAAATTGTGGTAAAGATCAGTTCCATATCCACATGAAGCTGCATCCATTCTTCGTTTTCGCATCAACAAAACGTTATCGTGCGCTGGATTTAACAGACACCTGCTTTTGGCAAGCCTCAAGGTAGTGTTGCTTATGCTCGTCCAGTGGTAGGTGAAAAGTGCAAGTTATTATAGTCCTGCGCCGTGCCAAGTTTAAGGTCGTCCAAGGATCTACATTTCATAGAAATGTGGGCTTTACTAAGTATGACCGTGACGAATTCGAAAGTCTGCACGAAGGAAGTCGCTTAGCCAATATGTAACGTGCGCTATTGCCCTAAACAAGGACCTCTGGACTCCTGGACCAAGGTACAGACAGAAACCCTTAACATGTAAAGTTTTCGACTTTGATAAATTTTATTCTTAATATGTGCCCTTAAGTTATTAGGTTACAACGAGTTAAGTTACAACGGCCTTGAGGGAATTTAGTGATTTAGCCCAAATTATATTATTTTTGTAAATGTATCGATGATCGAATCTAATATCCTGTTTCAAAAATGACCTAGAATCTCATCCCACTCTTGCATTTGTTAGCTGTTGAGGCACTATATCTTTATTACGAGTACTGTCAAAGGCTCCTGGCCTATTAGGTAAATCCAAAGGTCACTCGTCAAGCTGGGTCAATCAGCGTGGGTAGCATGTCTATCTAGGCTGCTAAGATCTGTGGGCGTCGAGATTTTATTAGTTTCGTTAAACAATAAATTTACATTTAAACGTATAATTTAATTAACTTTATACATCTTAAATATTATAATTATATATTTAAGTAAAAAAAGAAAGAAAAAAAAAGTTAACATTGTCATCCAACGAACCTGTCTTTTGGAAACCTTTTACCGACTTGGGCCAGCTTCTGTGGATTTTTATTTTTTAAGCGCGTCTAATTAAATAAATTAAATTTTTTAACATAATGTAAATCGAAATTTATAGAACTCCTTAATTTATATTAGATGTTTAATATTATAGTCAAGAAATAATAAGTTATTCAATTCAAACTCAAATTGAAAAAGGCAAAATTGAAGGCACGCAATTTTCTCACGAATAACATTTGATTGTATTGGTTAAACCCTAAAACCGGTTAGGTTGTTTATTTTGCAGAGCGTATTGTCAAAAATATAAACAAGTCCAATTCAGATTATTATGTAGATCTTAATATATATAGGCATCATGTTGTTTGTTCGCGATGGACTCCAAACCTACTTAACCGATTGTAAGTCAAATTTGCACACTGTATGCAGTTGGCTCTAACTTAAAAGATTGAATAGCTTACACATCAATTCATAGTTGCAAATAAAAATGAGTCGCTCAAATGTATGCACGTGCATAACTTCCGAACGATTGCACTAAATTGGGTAATTCCTTTTTTGTTGTGTTCGTTATTGGTAGGACAAGGTTTCTATAATAAAAAAGGAATGGCAACGCGAAAGCAATAAGGAAATGGAACGGGAACGGTAATGGGAACGGGGGACAGGAACGGTAACAGAAAGGAGGAATAATGTTATAGGATAATAGAATGTAGGCTTGTATACATATTTCCCCTTCCTGCTTATTTTGTGATGCAAAAATCATGAATAATTTGTGTTCTGGAGCGTTGGATATCAACGCTGAAGGTCGCATTTGCAAATTAATCTTGTACCCGAAAAGTAAAAGAGTAGATATACTCTGGAAGCCCCTTTTTCTACTCTAAAACGGCAGACACGTTCTTGCCTGAATTTTGGCTCGTTTGCTATTAGCCAGTAAAGCAATCTTGTGTGTCTTTTGTATAAAACGCGTCATCTATATAAGTATTATGAAGTAGAGACCAAATCTGCTATTTTTTGTACTTTTAAACAAACTTTAGACGCCCATAATTGTGGCCGTAAAATACATGGACATAATATGATGATCTCAAACCCACGGCCATGTTTATTTATTACTAAAACTGAAATGATTCCAGCCTTCTATTTCTATGGTATTCAATGATTAATTTACCAAATTGTTTTTTTTGTAAATTGGTCGATAGTTAGACCTTGCTAATTAAGTTATTCTGTTTTACTGAAGTTTCGGTATTTTTTTTTTTGGTGTACAGCAAATTGATCCATAAAACAAAGCAGCGTGAAGCATAGTCTAATATATTAACGTTATTGGAAATTTTTAGGCAGCTCTCAGCCTCTATAGTAGCAAATGGTGTAACTTTACCATGATTATGGTCTTTTAAATCCCACGTAAGTAACACTTGAACCCATTTTGTCTGCGTAATGATCATTTATCACTGCCTTATCTAAAAGTAACTTAATCTTACTAATAAATAAAGTAAAAATGTCCGACTGTGATTTATCTATACAAATAGATAAAATTGACATCTATCACCCGGTCGCAGCAAGAGCAACTTAACCTAGTGATCGACTCAAATGTCGACCACTGATTAGGCCACGACCTCCTTGAAAGAATTGATTGTCTTTAATTTTCAATAAATTGTATCGAATATAATGAAAACAAAAAAATTATTAATTATGATCCAATTCCTGCAGTGGATATCTCTTAATTGCGGGATATACAGTATGAGTATACACGCAATAAACAGTCTAAGGAACTGATAAGGGGCTCAAATACTTTTCATAGAAACAAATTCCATAGACCTGAATAAGTAAGAAATCTTTTGAAAGCGAGATAGCATATTAATAATAGTTTTCCGCTCATACAATTAAATCAGTCCCGTTGAAAGAGACGCTACTGAAGCAATATCGAAATAAAATCTCATTGCAATTTGCTTTGCAAATATCCAGTGAAAATTGTATGAAATGAAGCTATCCTTCATCTGTTTCGAAAGGGATTGCACCAGCTTTGAGCAGAAGTCACTATTATATTTTATACATCGTTTGAGGTTATTTAATTGGAACCAGTCGGTTCCTGTTGCAGTTCTAAATTTGAAAGTGGTAAAAATATAATTATTGCATAGTGAATTTTTCTTTTGGTTTCAATGTTCGATCAGGACAACGTCCGCTGAGTTCGAAAACATATTAAAAAATAGACTTTTCCTACATATCGTTACACCGGACTAGTACAAGGTTTCGCTTGCAAAGGATAAATAAATAAATATATGGGACTATATGACACACGGACGTCTGTTCCTAAGGTAAACAACTTAATGCCTGTGTTATAGGTAACAGACGCCTGTTAATTAAAGCAAAGTAGTTTAGTTTCTCATGCATGTCATGGATTTCCGCAAAGTAACGCCTGATTCTATCAATTATAAACCGTTGAATCAGAATAATGAACATGTCGATTAAAAGTTGCGGTAAATACCTTTCATGAACCGCATCGCATTAATTAATACATAATAATGCTGTGCGTATATATTTTTATTGACTTTACTACAATACTGGTTGAAGTATTATAATATAGCTAATAAAATATTTAATAATCTCTTTATTATATACCGCATACTCGGACACGTGAAATTAACGTTGCAGTATTTTTAAAACGACATAAAGATTTAAATAGACCCGCTAAGATGGGCCAATGTTGCGACTATATGGACTCCCGCTAGTGGCCGCCGAATACTAAAGCCGAGGAAGTGATGACACGACGAATTGGACGCCTTTGCGGGAAAGGAGTAGATGGGTTTAGCTCTGGATAGAGGAGAGTGGTCTAAGAGCGGGGAGGCCTATGCCCAGCAGTGGGACATTACAGGCTAATTAAAAATATAAAGATAAAGATTTTATCTTGTTTTGTTTACTATAAGTATGCTCTATCTTAACTGATGACTTGGTTCAGGTCGCAAGAAGCCGTTGGATACAAGCGGCGCAACGCCGCCATTCTTGAAAATTGATTTAGGAGGCCTAAGTTCAGCAGTGAACGCACCCAGGATGATGATGATGGTACTCTTTCTTCTTCGAAATAGCGTTATCCCGGTCTGGTACCAGGATCTGCTTAAATCACAGAGGCTGTGGGGAGATTTAAGATGACCGACTACCGTCTAACGTCATCTCCGGAACCCTAAAAGATGGCAGCACACATTGTTTTTAATGTTTTTAATTGATTTTACGCCTAGTATTTTCCTTTATTTTTTAGATGTAAACTTCTGTAATATGTACTGCCATCATAAAATGTTATGCGAGCTAAATCGACTCGGGCAACTAGCAACTGCCGCTACGCCGCGTCCGAACACGCGGAGACTATGCCGAGATTTGATAGGTCATCGCTTCGCTCCTTCCTATAGTCCTGTTATTCAGTATCAAAAACTCATATAACTAGTACTAGCTGCTACCCGTAACTTCGTCCGCGTAAAATTAGATAAACTTTTAATAGATTCTTTTTTTTTTGGCTCTAATTCTTGTACCATTAATAAGGAAGCCTATATATAATATAAGCTGTCTGCCTCGGAAAGATTGGTTTTGCCGTTTCGAAGAATATCCGTAAAATAAAAGAGACAGTAAAAAAGTAAAAAAAGACAAAAAGTATAAATAATGCCGTCTATAAGTTTCGAGACACCTTAGCGAGGCGCCTTCTAACTAAAATCTACCTCCCTGCCGGATTTCATCTTTGTACGTCCCGCGATTTTCAAGATTTCGTGGTAGGTGATCTATTGCTTTTATATATTATAATATTGATTAAAAATTAAAACCTGGAATTATGAGAAGTCTATTACAAACAAAAATAACATTACATTTTTGTATATTAAGTAATAAGTAGAAAAATAAACCACATCATAATTATGGTAAATATAAATTCAGAGTTTTAAAGTCAATTTCTACAAATTAATATTTTTATAGTATTAAAGATAAAGTTAACATTGAAGATTTGAGGTTTTTACTTTTAAAATCATAGTTGATCACTACTTAATATGCATCGAAATACGGAAAATATTTTCTACAAGTCACCGTAGTTTTATAGTACCTAATTAAAGATAATCTAAGCCAATATAATAGAAATCTATTCCTGGAACAATAATTACGTTATCATTTTCCTAGTGCGCCTTCTTAGCTGTAACTGGAGATCAGAGCGTGTAATTAAATCACTAGAAAACCACCTGGTGACTAAAACAACACTATGACATCAATGTATTCGTAAAGGAAAAACCGTCACGTCAGTTTTAGACGTAATGAAAAATCCAAAAACCGCAACCTGAATTCTTTTCTCCGGTTTTTTATAGAAGTGTTTTAGTAATATTGTTTCTTTATCTTTACATTTATAACAAGGTAAAGGTGCAGAGTGACTAAGCAAAAACGATTTTGACTTCCTTCTACATTTTTTATTATTTAATTCGGACAGTTATCCAAGTCGATAAAAGAGATTAACCGCAGATTTGCACGTAGGCAGCTGAATTTTTGTATACGCAACCAGCTGACTGTAGCTGACAGCTTTACAGTTGATGTCTGAAAATTCCTAATGGGCACAGGTATTGCGGGCTTAAACACATATCACAAAGCAAAGTCAAGTGACAAAAATCAGTTTTTCTTTATTTTCAGGTAAACGGTAAGTCGCATGAAGAAATCGTTCAGGTAAGAATTGTAGGTCACATAATTATCTATAAATAATGCAAAAATATTTTTTTTCCTAAATGCCACCGTTTCGGAGATATAATGATTAAAAAGTTCAAACAGTTGTAATCTTTACACGTAATTAAAATTGAATTATCCACGCTTCCGTCGTATCAGAGCTGGATCGGGCAACCGCAACACAGGTGGCTTAATCTACTACATTGAAGACAGAATTAACTACCCCGAATATTACCAGATTAGTAACTATGCTGGTGACATCAGTATAGCCCGACTAAATACTGCTTTGGTGTACAGTCCAGTCATTGGTCAGGCAACAATCGCATCTCCTGGATCCATTATTCCCCCTAATTTGCCTCTCAAACAGCTAGGATTTGGACGCAATGAGGTACAGTAGTTCAATCTCATTTTTTACCGAATAGTTCATGCTCACGACTTTGTCTGCCAAATGCAATGTACTTCTATTCTAATTTAGTTGTTTATAATATAAATGCAAACTCACGGTGTCAATTTTCTGCAGATGCTTACATCACATCACATTATATAAAGGAATTATATGAACGCATTGCAATTTTGAAAGTTGTGAAGTCAATGTAAAATAGGAACCACTTTCGTTTTCGACTCCATGTTTTTACGATGAACTAGTTATTTTGCACATTTCGTATTCACCTAGCTCAGCCGGCTAGTCGCTTATTTTCGGAATGTCATTTTAATAATAATCTTTGTCATTTTTACTTATTCTTTTTACAGCAACCAACCCTTACTATTTTCGAAATGTACTCGAGTACCAATGATGGTTGTGCAAGATTTGATAGCAGTACATCGCCACTCAACATTACCACGAACATTATTTGTGGTGTACCCACTGGCGACATTGAGGACAGCAACGATGATGTCGGAAGCCCCTGGTTCTTTGGAAACATTACAGTTGGTATCGCGGGAGGTGTGAATACCGTGGGTGGTATGGGTCCCCCCTAGCATTTCCAAACTATTAGACGTAGAGACATGAAAATTTCCATGTTAACAGAACATGCTAAAAACTCATAAGGAAAATTATTTTGAAGGAAATGGGACACCAACTTTTGAAGTTACTTACCAAATACGTTTATAGCGTATCAGATACGGAACTCTTCTATATAAGCGTGTCTTGATACGCTTCTGGCCATTTTTTAATACTATTTTTTATAACTACCGTTCAGAATCAAGAAAATGTGTAACTTGCATCAATACGTATGTCTAATAGATACGTGTGTCTATTAATTGAAAATTTACTTAGAAAATATGTCTCACACTTAATCGCAAACTGACCGATTACGTTTAAGGTCTAAATTGAGTTAATAAGACAGGCAGCTTCGTTTCAACTTCATCTATACGCCAATCTAAGAATTATTTAGATATCTCCATTCAACACTGAGATACAGTTATTTATATATTTTTAACTAAAATAATTTTTTACTTAGAATGACAAACAAATAATAAAATATTAATAAAATAATATAAAAATATCACTATTTACTTCGTTAACTATTAATAAAATACATAACATGTTGCTAAAATGCCGTTTTTATTGAATTGCGAGTTGTTACCCGAAATTTCGTCCGCGTAAAATTAGGTGAAAAATTTTAGCGTGATAATATATGGCTTATAGCCTTCTTCGATAAAGGAGCTACCTAACAAAAAAAAAATCTCAAATCGGACCAGTAGATCCTGATATTAAGGCGTTCAAGGAAACAAACAAACAAACCCTTCCGCTTTATGTATTAAATATAAGATAAGCGGCAAAGATATGCAAAGCTTTCATTGGATAGACGCTTAAACTGATATTTACGGCACTATAAAATTTTTCGTTAATTTTTCATGTACCGTTATGTTTTTATGTATTTTTTTTTGTATGTATATAGAGAAAAGTTACTGAAAGTAGAGTTGAAGTTCTACTTAATTATTTTTGAATATATCCAGTTTATAGTAGATACCATAAAGGTACTAAGTATTGGCAAGACCTTAATATGCAAAATTGTCTCGCAGCTGAGTTCTGTTTAGCTGCTGTTATTTGCTGCCTTAGCAACTATGGTTAGAAAGGTCGGGAATGGTTTAGCTGCTGTTATTTGCTGCCTTAGCAACTATGGTTAGAAAGTTCGAGAATGGTTTAGGAACTTTTATGACATTCGCTGAAGGAAGACATCCTAAACGTGTTAACTTTGCTCTGCACTGCTCTACGAAAACCTTAACGACCTTTGTAAAAGATGATGATTGAAGAATATTGTATTTAGTTATATTAATTTTACAATCAACACTGCCTGAAATATAACTTATTTGCGGTAAATTAAAACAAATGAATCATGATCTCTGCCCGAATTCTATAGAATAATTATCCTAAGCATTATCCAGTCATCCTGACTTCCGCTCGGGAAGTAATTAGCGAATTAGTTAAATGAATCCGCAGCCAGCTAGACATTCCCTATTTCAAAACCTGTCGACAAAAGGATTTCAAGTGAAGTTATGATAAATTGATTATTTTTGACGTCTGAGAAATCTGTTTACTCATAAACAACAAGAACGGTATTTCTTAGATAATTATTGTAAGGTATGTATAATGTATAATTCCTCGGAACACTCTCCGTGATACATGCGGTAAAAGATGCAGAGTGAACCTGAGCCTGCACAGGTTGGACTCTCCGGTAGACCGTAACGTGGATGTCAGGCATAAATGCCATCATTCATGTTCCACGAATTCCTCAGAGCATTCGACGTGACTTAACCAACCATTGTGATGTTGGCGCTTTAGGTTTATCTTTTAAACAATATTTGTCCGGCTTCGTTTGTCGGTGTGGAAAGCATAGCATACAATGCACCGTTTATTTACTTTTAGCGTATCAGCGTTAAAGGAAATCATTTTAAAACTAACTTACACGCAAATAGAGTTACGTAACTCTTTCATATATAGCTTTTTAACTTTACTAGACACCTGGTGGCCACAAATTATAGATTTCTGTACTTTATGCTTATTTAAAGTTACACAAAAATTCAATTTTTTGTATGGTCGACCAAGAAAGTGCTTTACCATATTGGATGATAGTTACTGCTTAAAAAAAATTGCTAAAGGTTAGTGTTAGAAATTAACGTAATGCATAACAAGCAAAAATGAGCCTTTTAACTAATTTCCGTGCAAATGACATTCGACTTCAGCGTGGCAAACTAATTTCTTGGTCGACTATATAAAGATATTGTAATATTTGACAAATTTTTTTCCGTCGTCACTTCTACTCTTTGACACAATCTTATTTTAAAAAGTAAATTGCGTAAACGTGATTAAATCAGCTATCCAGATTTAACAAGGACTATTTAGGGTAGGATACTAAATTATTTATAGAAAAGTAGTTATGGTTGCATACAAAAAAAAACCCTTAAAAAAATCAATACTTTGTATTTAGATGATATCTAGGGTCTGATGCTAGAGCTGGAAGGTGGGCAAAGCGTAATTGAAGTGACAGAAGGACATTGCTAATGCTTGGAAGATACATGTTTAGCTAAATATAGAGAAAACAAAGCTTTAGAACAAAACGCTCTAGTACGCAAGATATCGATATAATTCATAAACATTCTTATCTATGGAGGAAAATCATAATTATACTAAAAAATTAAAAAAAAACAGACTTTTTTTTAGAACAAGCTTTTATTAGTAGTTACTGAAATAAAGTAAAAAGGTAAAAATAATTTAGTTCTGATAAGAAATATATCATTCCATATGTACACATTACACCCCATAAAAGCGTGTTACACCTTCTTTGTTTCTTTAATATAACACGCTTTTATTGTAAAAATTGGTCATACCTATGAAATTTTAGTACCAAGTAATAACAGCTTGTTTTTAAAAAATCTTTTTATTTGCAATATGGCGGAAGTAAATAAATATGGACACAGGCTAAACAAAATATCTTCTTATAATCTTTTATCTTTGTCCTGATGTGTAGAGTCTATTTCTTTTTGATCTGTGAGAGCTACGCAACTAACGACCAAAATAACAATGTATTAACAAAATACAATGCTATTTTGTCAAGGTTGTCATGACTAGGCTTTGACACCATCCAATAAATAATATCTATCCATTATAAGAGATAAAATACCAACTGAAGTTTTTCAACTAGAATTACAGTCCAATTTTTGATAGGAAGCAGCACTGTTTCAAATGTGATCGTGCCAGATCCACACACACAGACATCCGAACGTCCAAGGAAAGATTTTTGATGGCTTTTTCTTACAAAAAATAGAAAAAAGTATCTTTCCGAAGTATCGAAAGTGTTAAATCTCATATTTTTTAATATATAATAAAAAATAGTAATAAAATGGAATTGAAAAAAATAAAAATTAGTAAAAAAAGATTATAAAAAATGTTTATAAACGCTGCGCTACTCATGTTACATATAAACATGTACGCCACATATCAACATTTATACCTGACATCGTACACACATCTTGTATTACATCTTCAAACTTAACCATCACAAACATTCTCCAACGAACAATGGGAGTCACCACGTAATAAATACAAATTCTGGAATATTGGCGTTCAGTTGTAAGACAGCCTAGATGTTCAGGAGCCAACAAATTAGGTAATCTCAACCGTGTCAAGATAAATCTTACCTCCTCTACCCTATAAGAGTTCTTTAGGGAGATATAAGTCCGGAAAAGCATGATTATAGCCATGGAACTATTATTTACAAGCCTCTTAAGGCAGTGCATCAGATAGTAGGTGCATCAGGAAGGCCTTTTAGGTTTGTTAGCCGCCAACGTACATCAAATAATAATGCACTAACTTTCAGATAAAAAAAGGATCATTAAAATTGGTTTACCCAGTCGAAAGTTCTAAGGTAAGGAACATTAAAAAAAACTTCGAATTGAGAACCTCCTCCATTTTTGAAAATTCAAAAATAAGCAACCGAACGTTCAAAGTTTAATTGTAGGGAGTTAAACATTTAGTGCGGTATGCAGAAATGCGTTGAGGTATTCAAGGCATTTCTAGTATTCCAAATAAGGTGCTTTGTTCCATGTGAACGAGCTGAAGGATCAGCCAGTCTACAGAACTAAATGAAGCTGATTAACGGTTATTATTCTACATAAATAAGAATTAGACAATCTGACTCTACACCATCAATATAGAATAAAAAAAAATATTACATTAAACTCCACTCTATCGTAAATCATTGGAATGAATAAATAAAAATTCCATGATTGCACTAATTCCAGTTATAGAGTTTATTCAAAGACTTTAATTAGTATTAAATAGTATTTATTGATGGTGCGGAATTTCAAAGGGCTTAGCATGTACATTCTTATTTTTTTATTTTATTTTTATTCATTAATTTATTTATAAGAAATTACAAGTTTTTTTTTTAAATTTAACATTAAAAAAACCAATGCGGTTTGTCCTTAATGTTAAGGTTGACATCTGCATTATTCAAATAGTCTAGTTAAAACTATACTACTACTTGATATCTTTACTTACTTTTATCTTCGAAACGAAACGATAAATGATGGTTCGTGATTCTATTTTTGCACTTCATACATGGGCCGTAGCGTTGAAGATTCGATACGTTTGAGTTCTGATTTCATTCGTGCTATCAATATTTAGCAACTAAGTTAGGTAAAACAGTAGTAATATTTCATTTGACGTTCGATTTTGAACGTAAAAGTAAGTAAAACTATCGAGAATTCGTGCTAGGCCCTCAGTTCTTATGACAGTACTTGTAATAAATTAAATTTTATTTGAAATGAAAAAACAACAATCTATTCAATTCACTACTAATAGAGTTCATACGTAAATAGGTGAGAGCTAAATATAAAGATCTTATACGCTAAAGAATAATTACAATGAAAATTACCATTTTGTTTTAAAAGCACGTAATTTACGAAGCGCCGTGGCACTTTTATTAGCAATATACGCGTATTTTCTGTTTGTTCAGAGCGTTAAAAAGAAATAAAAGTGGCCAAGAACGTGTCAAGACATGCTTATATATAAGGGTTCCGTATTTGATACGATAAAGATATTTGTTAAAGAACTTCATAAGTTGTTGTCCGTTTTCGCTCAAAATAATTTTTGGTTTTGTTTAGTTTTATATTTTATATCCCTAATATTACGGAAGATCGATTGTGACTCCGAAAGTTCGGAGCTTCCGATTGATTCACATTTGGTTCCGATTTAGGTCTAGAAAAATTTTACTCCTAAGTTATATAAGTGGTCCATGGTCCTAGAGGTCGATGATGTGGATACTAGCTCGTCGTACTCAGCCTTTGATAAATAGATTGGTTGGAGAGAAAGCTGTAATGCTTTTGTTTGTTAAATATAATTTCTTTCTTTTGGAGTCACTTTATTTGATTTAACTTACTAGACGCAATAAGATTTTATTTCATTTTAAATCTGAATATTTTTATTACCTAGGACATAGGTTCTCTATTGATAAGTATATACTTATGAATAAAGTGTGTAAACATGGTTCCGAATTCGTTCCCGATATAACGCTTCCGTAACATCCCTAGTTTTTAGCATGTCTTATCAACATAGAAGGCACAAACGGACGGATGGACAAAGCGAAACCATAACGGTTTCTCGTAAAACTTCGGAACCCTAACAAGTTAAACTGGTTAAGTAATATTAACTTAGCTTACAGAAAACTTCGATCAACAACTGGTGATAAGTCTATTTTTGTATCGAATACTTTTCTTATTTAACATTGCAAGTTCAACCACTTTTAATACAACTTATCGTTTTTTTTAGGGTGTCGTAGTTTTACAAGAAGTCCTTAGTTTCGCACTGCCCGTCTGTCTGTCCGCCTGAGTGGATGCTCTCTCGGATAGAAGTAAGGCCATTCTGCGAGGACCTCAGGAGATCATAGCGCTGATAACTGTACGGGGCAACCGCAAGTTAACTTGGACGGCTGCTACTATCCTGGCAAGTGAACCCCCTTGAAACTCCAGGCGGCTTTGATTGCTGTTGTGTTTTTCTTTATAAATTACAAGGGACAAACGAGCAGGGGTTTCATCGCCTCATCGCTCATGGACAGTAGTTGCGTAACCAGCCTTTAAAAAAGGATTCAGGCCACAAGGAAATCTCACAAAACGAACGAAACGCGACAACAATATCATCACTAGACCTGATTGATCTCCTAACTTACTTTACTTTCTCCTACCTTACCTGTCTTCACTTCACGTATTTATATTGTATATTAGGCTTCTGTCACTATTTGGAATAGCTGATACTCTAAGTACTCCGTTTACTTATTTTTTATCAGCCATTAGTACTCGCATGCGTATGTTATTTAAACGCCGCGTTTCTGTAATTTATGGTACTAAAGGCTATCAGTCCCCATGTCCTAGACATCGATTCATTATTTCGTAGTATGCGTAAAAAAACGTTCATTTATAAGTAGCGTGAGATCATCCACGTATTTGTTTGATAGCGCACGTTGCGTGACGCCGTCTAGGCCTTCCATGTCACGACCGCTGAATCCTATTCATGGTGTTCTGTTACATCACCCATGTGATTATGGCTGTAATATATTCTAAGGAATACGTCTTTTTACTAGTGTTTACCAAAATAATGAACACAGTTTTGCATAACTTATTAAACTCTTAGATGTCAACTTGATTTCGGATAACGCGTTTGGAATACGAGCTTTTTGTTTATTCTTTTCTTTCTATTATCACTGACAAAATAGCCTAATGAGTATATCTTAGGACACAAGGTATAAAGTGTTTAGGTTTGCGTAGTTTATTGGATCGTCAGTAGTAATCTATAATGAACATTACACGTATTAAGGACGTATTATTATACGCCTCATAACGCAAAACGTTATAGGAGTGCTCTACTCTCACGCAATTAAAATTGAACGATTTCGTTCCCTAAAATACACTCTATTAATTTTGTATGCCACTTATTGGTAGATATAAATACAGACTGATTTAGATGAAAATCGTGTTTTAATACTTCTGATACTTCCGAAGGATTTATTAAGTGTAAGCCCGCTGTTTACGTACCTTCCGAAACACGGGGGAGATCGGATATGAAATGTAAACCAGTGCTAGAATGGGACACCCGTCTATCATTCAGTCGCAGCAAGAGCAACTTACCCTAGCGACTCAAATGCCGGCCACTGATTAGGCCACGACCTCCTCCGACTAAAATATTAAAAACATAAAAAAAATTCAACTCTATTATTAAAAAAAAAAGAGATTGGAGAAAAATAAAAATAAGTATTTAATATGTATATGAATTAAAATACATAACCAAATAGAAATTAATCACAAATATATATCTATACATATATTAATTATAAACATAAATAAAATCGAAGTGTCTGTTTGTAACGTCAAAATTAAATTCTGTTACTACTTCCATGTGATTATAAATACAATACCGGTAATGAAAAGATAAATTAAAACAGTTTCGTTTGTCTGTATGTTTGCTCCGAGTAATCTCCGAAATGGCTAAACCGATTTGGATGGGACTTTCGTTGGTAGATACAATAAAATAGACTAACTTTATTTTTCGCGGATTGTTCGCGGATGACCTTAAACTGTACCGACCTATAACCTGCCAACAAGATGTCCAATTATTACAAGAAGATCTAAATGTTATTCAACGATGGTGCGATACAAATAAAATGGCACTAAATGCGAGCAAATGTTACTTCATAAAATTTTCCCGAAAGAAAAACACATTTCCATCAACATATTTCGTCGGCAACGAAAAACTAACTGAAGTATCGGAAATTCGTGATCTTGGTGTGATAATCGATCAAAAACTAAGTTTTATTCCACATATCAATAATTTAATTATTAAATTCATTGAAGAAGTACGGACTTGACAAAAAATAAAACGGTTGATTAGTAATAGTTAACGTAAACAAACAGGGTGAGGAAAAATATAGGTGGGCGGTTAATTGTGCCTGTGAGTGTAGTCTACCCACGTCCGAGACACAGGAAAGTTAGTGCAGATAAAATCAATAAAAGTTTCACTACTATTAGTAAAGTGGGTGGGTTCAGTTATAATTTGCGTCAAACTGTTAATGGTGAGAAAATCGTTAAAAATTTTAGTATGGTAATTTTGGTCTACATTAAATGTACAACATATCTGGCGTATTCAAATGGATAAGGATTATTAAGGTATTCCTTAAAATAGCTTCTCAAATAAATAATTATTGTTTTGTAATATGTAAGAGATAAAAATGGGTGCTGGGGTTTACTTTGGGGGCACACATACACCATTGCTTTTTATAGATCTTTTTGAGATATACGATTGCGTAATACATTGTTTTGATCTATCTCGGAAGATTTAACGAGCGCAGTTAATGTAAGCGCACAAAAATATGTTTTTTACGACATCGCGTTACATACCATTGAAATTTTCGGCTTTTATCTACTGTAATATATGTGTATTATACATATAAACCTGCTTCGTGAATCACTCTATCTATTAGTGAAAACCGCAAGATAATTCATTCAGTAGTTTTTGAGTGTATCGCAAACAGACAGATAAACGCGGCGAAGGATTTTGTTTTATAATATATAATAAATAATAAATAAATAAATATATACAGGACTATATCACACACGGACGTCTGTTCCTAAGGTAGACAACTTAATGCCTGTGTTATAGGTACTATCACCCGGTCGCAGCCAGAGCAACTTAACTTAGCGATCAACTCAAATGCCGACCACTGATTGGGCCACGACCTCCTCATTATGGGCATTATGGGCTAATGAAAAAAAATATATAATAACATCGATATTTTACGTAATATATATTTTTGTGGGCGAGTCCTCTGATGTTGCCGTTGTCCACGGGCATCAGTAGTCAATCAAGTAAATGCCGCCTGCTCATTTTCCCCTTACTATATAAACTATAATAATAATAATTGGGTAAGATTGCATATCGCATACCTACAATATAATCACAAATTAAAATAGTTTTGTCTGTCTATCCGTCTCCAAAATTTTAAGAATCAACAAAAGAATCTTACCAGCGCAAAACACCTGAAGCCCTGAAGGTTTTGTTTCTGATTGTGCCGGAAATCAATAGTGCATGGCTTGGAATAAAAGACCGCCTTTAATCCTGTAAATAAAATATTGGCAGTCTCAATCAATCTCTCTCTCTCTTTCTCTCTCTGTAGAGACAGTGAGCGAGAAACTGAGAGAGAAGGATTGGATGTGAGAGTGAATAATAATATTATATAGCTTATAACTATATAATATTCTATCATTAATCGATTTGATTACTCTATTCATCTTATATTCAACCGCTGCATAGATGCCATTGCTTCTCACGACAAATTAAGATTCAAAGCTCAATACAGCATAATATTAAGCTACGAGCTGCCGGATTAAACGCACCACAGACATGCTTACGTGATGTATCGCTTGTAAATTAACCAAATACCATTCTAAGCGAAGATATATACCTATATTACATATATTGCAGAAACAAGTATTTAATACAAGTTTTTACCAGATAATATATTGAAATAATATTTGTATCCATCACCAAGTATATAACTTTTGGTAACATCACTTTATCTCAAATTTTAACATCAGGCACTTTATTAAGCGGTAATACTAATTAATCAATATTTTATGTGTTTTTTTCTTTTTACTTTCGTATGACTTATACTAACACATTTCACGAACTATTACGTATACAGTCTCGACGTTATCAAAGTAGTTATTTTGATTATACACATTTTCAGCGACCTAACCTAACCAACCGTGATACGACGAATGTCACACAAAAGCGAATCGTATTCCCCAGTCGAGAAATTCTATTATCCCCTGTAATGAAGCAATCTAAGTCCTACGCATTTGTGTTCTACGCAGCAGCCGTCTCCTTTAGGGGAGGGGGTGACGTCATACGACCAGCCCTCTGACGTCAGAACACTGCGTCATTCGAAAGTTGCCGTGTTTTTCTGAAGGCTCCTTTTGAATACATTTAGGTATTTTGTATATTTTATCTTCTGAATTTTTTATTTTGTCAGAGCCATATTTCGTGTCTGAAAATTGACACCCACTCAACGTTCCTATGAATTTTTGTAAAGAAGCAAGTGTCAGAGGCTAAATAAATGTATTCTCCTAGCATTGAATTGATTAAATACGATAACATTGTATTTAATCAAGCTTTATTTTTTTATTAATATTAATTTATACAGTAAGCTTCATATCCAGATTCTCTAGTAACTTTATAGGAGTATTGCAAATGTGCAATATTCATTAATCTATTGACAGCGTTTAAGAATGCTTAAACGCTGTTACACCCAGATTCGAGGTGGGAATCGAACCCACGACCCCCGGAGCGGAAGGCAGGGTCACTGCCCACTGCGCCAACGAGTCAGTCATATATTTTAAGTTTATGTAGTTGGTACATATTCGTTAGATTAAAATATTGACGATAGACTGTATACAATTTAATAACAACAATTAAACAAATACAAAACCACACGTTTCAACTACCATTATTTGTTCGTTTCCTATTATTAAATATATGCCCAATATGGCTATACGGAAATTAAAATGTGTATTTATTTTGTTACTACTTTTGATATTTTATAATTATAATTGGACCTGCTGTTATGCCTATTCATATTGTGAAATATTATTTAACAAAATAAATAATATATAATATAATCCAGTGTAGTATACAGCTATAATCAATTCGAGCTAGAATGTATCTAAAAAATATTTTTGTATCAAACACAAATGAAAGAATTATTCTGGTGGCTTAACTACAAAAAACAAGTTTTGAAGTTAACCTTCGAATCGTTAATTACTACTATTAAAAATTATAAAAACTAATATTATTTATAACTGGCTGTTTTTCTCAATTTCACTGACGTAAAATGAAACTTGCAAGGGCCCGTAGACCTTCAAATAGCCCGTTCGAAAAGTCCGTTATTTGCGGAAGTCTACCAAATATAAATTACCTCATTGCCAAAAGTCATATTTGTGCGTCCGGCAGTTTTCGAGATTTCCTGTTAGGTGATATTTAGAAGTTGCTTATAATACCGCAACCAGACATAGCTTCATTTGAATGATCATTTCAATGGTCATGTAGTATGGCCAGGGACTTTGTCAAATTGTCAATACGAGTGTGCACGTTCTTTAGTATTTATGTTATATCTTGTTATTTTGTGATTAAATTTGTTGTTAAACGTTATGTTAAGTTTTTTTTTTATGTATTTGTTTTCTTTTACTCTTACCAAACAGTCAAAATGAGTGACGAACCTTAACTAAGCGTTAGGAAACACTGGTATATTTGTTTACCTTTTGTCTCAAGACTAAATGAATAGGGCATAGACAGCATCATTCCTTTGCACGAGGTAATATCGCTGTCAGGCGCTGACCTATAAACACATAAAAAAAAGAAAAATGAAGCTATGTGGGACAATCCCTTAAAATGGAACAAAATCATTGTTTTCTCGCAAATGGAGTCACTAATAACGCACGGTTGCATTATTGATGTAGATCAGAAGTTTTGGCGTTGCAGAAACTGACGGCTCGTGTTAGTGATTAATTGATGAAAAGAGACGGCTCGTACACGATAGCGTTTCCAAAAAGAGAAAAGTCCAAAACGAATACATGTCAGTAATCTGTACACAAGTAATTAAGCGTAATGACGGTGTAATTCACCGAAAATACTGGTTCCAACTGCTAAAATGCGCTTTAACTGATTTTCACTTTCACGCTCTTTACACGCACATTGTTTTCTTGTGGGTGTAAATTCCGGATAATCATCGTTTGCAAACTCAAATGTGGGTTTATGATTTACTTTCTAATACGTACTGAGTGTTTGCAAGTAAAGCCGTGATTGTGAAAATTGTTGCTACAAAAGAGACTCTTACCGTACGAAACGGTATGTCTTTAATTTTAGAGACGTGTGACTAAACGTCTGTGCTGAATCCTAGGTCCATTTTAGTTTAAGTGTACATCAATGATTTACCTATGTTTGTTAATGGAATTTGTGATATTGATCTGTTTGCTGATGATACATCTTTGATATTTAACATAGATACAACTAATATCACATAGTTTTACACTAAATAATTTATGCTTAAATGCAAAGAAATGTCAAATTTGTCTATAGATAAATTTAAACAACATGGTAAAAAAACAATTATTCGAAAAGCGTATCATATAGTCGAAGACTAAATTAAAGAAAGAACTGCTTGGAATTGAGTAGCTCCAGATTTATACTTTAAGAACTATTTTTAAAAGACTGGCTCACGATTTTCTAGCTTCCAAATCAGTGACAGCTTTTAAAATATATGACGATTCAAAAGAGCTTGTTAAAGTCTACTTGAATAAATTATTTGAATTTGAAGTCAAAATCTGTCCTGCCAAGATTGTCTGTAATAAACAACCGGACTGATGGAACAGGACGTTGTATCGTCGTTGTCGTCATCTTATTTTATCTGTTCATTTAATATTTTTCCAATGCTGTAAGTTTCCGTTGAAAAAAATAAGAAAAAATCTTTGTTTACTTTATACAAACAGGCGACGCGCGTCTCCCGTTCGTACAAATTCTATGTCATCATATTCTTTTCTTTTTATATGCTCCCGAATACATTTGTTACAACAAGCTGCTCTTTTATTCATAAACCCGCCATTTGCTTGAATAAAGCCTCCAGAAATTTCCATTGAGAAAAACTTTGCAGGAGGAGGCAGAATGAGTCGCTTATTAAAACCGATTCGGGTTATACGGAATCTGCGCAGATGTAAGGTTAAATATAAATATTGTTAACAATTTTGTACGTTAACACTAATACAGTGTTAATTTATTTCAATTTTTACAGAAGCGATTTTGAATGATTTTTTTTTTTACACTTTAAGACAGGTTTGTCAACAGTGTATTATTAAAATTATAATATTTTAAAAATATATTTATCTATAAAGATTACAATGATATTTAAATCCCTTAAATATAAAGTGAACACAAACATTTTTTTTTATTTTAATTTATTGAATTAATATTTGTCATTCATTTAATAATTATTTATATAGTATTGGTAATTTATATCATAACCAACACGTAGGTATTTAATATTTATATTAGGAATGCCGCCTGTTGTAAAAAAGAACCAGTTTCAATACCGGAAAATATCTTACATGGCCGAAGAATTATTTTATGAAGATTATGTTAAAGTATATTGCCATGGAATCTAATCATTTGCCGTATGTTTTATTTAGGTACCAGTAATTTTTTATTACTTGTTTAATGATTAATTAATATTTTTTTTACTCATTGTTGAACTAATGTTGCTGACATTGATTTAAAGGGCTAATTTTATTCTAATTTTAAGTTTAGAAGTATTAACGTAGTTCATAAAAATTGTAGTTGAGAAATATAAAAACACGTTTTGTTTCCCGATTTGTTTTTTTTCTCTCGTCACCAACGATAGTGTAATATTAAGATAGCGGAATATAAAATGATCTATAATTCCTTCAAAAATGTCAATAGATTTTTATTTGTATAATCTTATAACATAAAAAGATAGGCGAAACCTAACTTCCATATTATTTAACCTCTAAAACATATTTTATTAATTTCCGGCAAATAATTAAAATAAATAATTAATTATTACGTAACTACCTAGCAATAATGCCATCGGAGTACCTCAAGGATCTATATTGAGGCAAGTCATTTAAACAATCTTAGAAAAATTAATAGTTACTTACAAATATAGAAAATATTGACATCTATTGCGGGTTTTTGATTATTTTTGTTTTAAACTAGATGTTCCTGGAACATACAATTGACATCATAAAATGTAATAATCCCTTTTTAAAGAAATAATTTTTGCACAAAATACTTAGTCATAGTCAAGGGCCAGTTTGCCCTTGACATTGATATTTGACGTGTTAATGATTCGGTATATACGATTTACTGACCGTATTGAGTTCACGGACTAGAATGTTATTGATAAATTCATATGAGTTATATCATTGATTGAGGTTTTTGTTCGATCGGTAAACACTGTTTGCGGTCACGCAACTGAATTCTAAATCACTATTATATACGCTACAGTAAGCAATGTTAATAAAGAATCTTCGTTAGTGGTGTTCTGAACCTCAATCAAGGGTAAATTGTTTAATATTTTTCTATTAAACCACGAAACTTCTGATTGTAACATTTATTTATACTCTGTAACATTTGTGAAGTGGGAATCCTATATATTACATTACTAAACTACTGAGACTGGAGAGGAGTTTTTTAAGCATTCCATGGTTTCACCGTATGGGCGCGTTACAGAGTATCCCATTAATTTTGGATTCGGAGGCTTTCTAATATACAGACGCCAATGTTATTTACAGAGACACTTTATTGTTATTTATATATACGTAAAATAATCTTTGAATTCTGATTTTTTAACGTACCTAAGCAAGGCAGCGTGCATGGATTCAACTAATGCTGGAGCCAGACATAGCTTCATTTCAATAATCATGTAGTGTGGCCGGGGATTTTGTGTAAATGCACAAAGTTGTCTAGAACTTTGTAGACTTCAAGGACAAAGATGTACAAAACACTTTGAGCTATGTCTGGCTTCGATATAATAAATATCTCTTGGATATTGTTCTATCAATAAATCACGTATTTAAAATATCAATATTATAAATACATGTTAGATTTCTAAAGGGATGTTTGAGGGGACTTAAAACAGTTCTTTCAATGATATTTTTTTAATAACGTAGAATTTATAACAAACGTTAATTCCAAACAATACCACCTCGATTAAACAATTTGTAGTAATCGACGTAATTTAACACATTGTTAACATTAATTGGTATGAAAAAATTCAACGCTTTATTTCTGTTTATAGCGTACTTGATAAGGGCCTTCGTTAAATAGAAAATAAATGATAAATAATTTTAGGCAGTACAGGATCGAGCGTTTGTCTTCAGGCTATTGAAAAAAAACTATGGCATCTCTACAACCTCACGACTAATATCACTCAGTGACATTAATCGGGTCCCACTGTTTTACCTGCCATCCGAAACATGGAAATTTAAATGATTCTTCGTGGTTTTTAAATTGTTTCTTGTCGCTTTGTAATTTATACTCTAAATTGTTAAATAGCATAGTATGGTACTAAAATTGTATACATTAAATTTATGACACCTTCACTCGATTTTATTATTATTTTTATAGCTTTTACGAGTGTGTTATATTGCATTTTTTACCTAGGAAACAATAGTCATATAATATTATTAGGCTTAATTCGGTATTATCTAAATTCTTATACAACTATATAGAAAATTATCTATATAATTTATGTCACTAATCTTTTTTTTTTCTATTTTATGCCTGTATTTCCTGCTTAATTTTATCTAACTGATGGTGATATTTTTATCAACTACGTATAAATGTACTATAAAATAACAAAGTAACATTTTTTGGTCGATAACAGCGCTTTTCCCGCGGGCCACAAGTGGCCCGCGACCCTTCTTTGTGTGGCCCGCGACTGGTTTATAAACGGAAATATATTTCTTATATGTGAATAAAAGTCAGTTAATTACACTATAAGATCCTATAGTTTTGTGGTATTGTACGAAAATTTAGCATTTAATACCGCTTACAATGTCTACCTACATTAATAGATAACAAGCCACCAACTTCCAAATAATTATTTAATAGTGGTGTCCCGTCTACATCTAATTTCTTAACAATGTGGCCCTTGCCTGCCAAAGAGTTGCCGACTACTGGTCTCATTTATGATTACTTCTTTAAGAAATATCGGACCATGTCGTATGACAAGTAACCTAGTAATCCCTTCTATGATAGCAAAAAATCAAAGAATTTATATATTAAGAAAGTAGAGTGAACTCGCGCTTTACCTGATTTTATATTTTATCTTAAATTAATAAAAAGTTTGTTTTTCAGTAGTGACTTCAACCAACCACTTCTTTGAGACAACTCAACAACCACCACGCCATTTGCCATCTACACCAATATACAATTTAGTTTTCGAAAAACGGCCGATTCGTAGTATAGGTATGTCACGGACGGTATAGGAGGTGTGACAATAGCAGCTAGGGCACTCCGTAGTGGATCGGACCAGTTATTGGACAGATAAAGGAAGATCCACCCCCTGGGAGTTTATTGTGGCTGTCATGACTACTCTTTGACACCATCTTATAGTAAAATGTATACATGTGCGTATATATCGTTTAGTATTGGTGTGCGTGTGGTTTTAGTTTAATAATTTAATAATATATAGATAACTTCAGATAAAAAGAGACGGCAATGTTACTTTCTGTTTACTTTTCTTATCGTTCTATTATAATCTGATGAGATTTCCTAAAGTTCAGCTCTCAATATTTAAGCTGTGTTCTCAGTATCATCAGCCAAAAGCCAATGTACAATAAAAACTCTATAATAACTTTATAAATATTAAAAATGCGGTCGAACTAATTTATATTCATCGAAAGCTGTATCAATAGACATTGTTAGTACATTTTCTTTGTTGTTAGAGCCGTAAACAACAATACAAACATCACTATTCGACCTTAAAGGGTAATTTCCTTGCTTCAAAGTAACGACCTTTAAACGCCGTCTCCGACACGACCGGCCGTTTGTAGGGTATTCGACCGAGAAATGGTTTCTGCTTAATAAAATATACACTGGGAGACTACGACTAAAATAAGCCTAATTTAATACATAAGAAAGTCAGCAAAGAATTTGCAGGAATCATTAAAAACATAATTTACTTATGAACTCAAACATGTGTATTTTTTTCTAATTCCGCCGCGTAAAGTCAAACTTGCAACAGCCCTTAGACGTTCTTAATCAGGCCCTATCAATAATCCGTTCTTAGTGATTTTTTGCCGTATTAACTGTGTTGCGTCTGCTTAAGTCTTGCGATGTTTCCTTTTCGAATTTATTATTGTATATTTTTCATTGGTGTTATCTATGTCATCTGTGGATTACAATATATTTTTTATACGTTATGATTTTTAATCTGTATTTCTTTTATTTACATTAATATAAATTCTTACTTAAGGCCTTAAAAATAGAGTTTACATTAATCTGCAGAATCAATATCCTTTATTAAGGATTAAATACTATCTTGAACATCTAAAGTCCTGGATGATTTAAATCTAAAGTAATTTTCATGTTTAATAAGGATAAGATTTTCTTGGCTGCTTAAGTAAGTATTAGCAATAATCTCAGAAGCAAGTTTCAAGTTTGTTTTAATTACAAGATGAAATAGCTGTGAAATTATGGAATTTACTATTCCTCAGCTCTGAAAGTATACTGTATATATGAACAGTATTAAAAATCCATCTAATAGACTTGAGTTAACGTAGTCAAAAGAACATTTGTACTTCTTTTCTGCTCTATTTATAAAACCAGCTTCGGTATGCTTTGTTTCATATAATTCTAGAAGTTGAAGTTTTTAATGTAATACGTTGTTATTTTTGTCCTGGTGTTACCACGGCCTCTGTAAATTCTAGAGCCACAGCAAACGAGGCAGCGTTAGGTAGTAAAATAAAGTATGCAGATATAGCACTATCAACTACGTAATATGTGTTCATACGTGAAAAACTACACTAAAACCTGTAAAATAAATTTATAATAAATTATTAAAAACATAACTTTTTATTTATTTATAATATTTTTTAAATAGATTTTTTTTTACTTTGGATTCACTTTCATTTACTTAGAGAAGTTCAACTAAATAACACTTCATTTTTGTAATCGAAATGAATTCGTTACTGTTGTGAAATGAAATATTTTTTTTCCTTTTCAAATATAAAACAAAAAAAAAATTTTTCTTCATCTTTTAATCACCAAATGAAATGTTACATAAAACGAAGCCATCTGGTGGCGAAACGGAGTTCGCCGGGTTTGCTAGTATGATATAAAAGCGTGTCGTGAGATTTACCTGTGAAGATCGATAGATAAACAAGTAAATTAAATATCATTAGTATATTTTAAAGTAATCTCGTATTAACGTCTACGCAGCTACATTATATCGTTACTATGTCACGGGTAGGTTAGAAGTGGCACATGAATTATTAATTCTTTATGCTAGCCTTTTATTATTTTTGTTTATGTGGAAAGTTGAAAATGTTGTCGTATTTAGCCAACACGAGATTCCTCGACGGAGTTAGTTACTGTAATACAATTATAAAACCCAATGTAATAAAAATATTTAAATACCAAAAATAATAAAACGCCTTCAAGAACTCGTTCGTCGAATTTAACGTCACTTGTGCGAAAATACTTGGTTACGATAAAAACTAGCTTGCACTCAAGTGAGGTTTGCTGCAGTCGCCGGTTGTTAATTGAAGCAAAAGAATTGCGAGTCGCTCCGCTTTTCCAATATTGGCTTACCTCAGAGAGCATTCTCAACAGGTTTTGTGCCGTCTGAAACCTTTATAACGATTTTTAGACCAACCTAACCTCAACATAACAAATCTCAGTTCAACGAATTACTTGATATAACGAATATTTTTTTCCATAATTTGTTCTAGATAGTGATAATTGTAATTTATATTTGTTTCTTGTGGTGTGTGTATGTAATTTTGATTTTAAATTTATTTATTTAATAATATATAATACATAAAAAATAAGAAAATAAAAGGAGCATCTTCTTCTTCCTAGGGTTATCCCGGTCTAGTACTAGGGTCCGCTTGAATTGCAAAGGATGCTGTAGGGCGAGTTAAGATGCCGTTTGACGTCATCCTCGGTACCCCCACGATCTTTACAACCTCATGAAGAACCCTTATGTTTCTTGCAATTATATATTTAACTTATATAAAGTTATTTTGTAAATGTAACTTATTGCTACTTATATTTTTATTTTTTATAAATATCTGTAATATATCACACGCTAAATAATAAACTGGCCTAAATTAAAAAAATCAGATATTTGAGAGATGATAAACGTTTTATCATTTACGACTTTTTTCCGCTTATAATTCGATAAAGACGTTATTATCGTAACAAATAATGTTTTTTCATAATAAAACTAATAAAGTGATTAATGACATTGAAATGTTATTTTATTATTTCTTACTATAGTTTAAAAGATGAAAATGGATGTATCTCAGTGTTGAATGGAGATATCGAAACAAAAATCATTTAAATTAGATATTGATCTGATAAAATAAGATACATAAATCTTAATAAACGCTTTTATATAAACGCTTTTATATATTGCGAGCGAGATTAATAGGGATTAACAAAAAAAAGGAAACTACAAAATTCAACAATCCGCCATGATAGCTAAACACCCAACAGAGCGCATGACGTCACTGTATATTATAAGTACTAAAATATATTTGTAAGGCAAACGCACCAGTACGAAATAAAGGCATATGAGTTTTTAAATGTTTTCATTTTTTTTTATGTTTATATATTCACCAAGATTCACCTTTACGCTTAAGTAGTATTTTAGGATTGAGTAGCATTTTATGCTTAAGTAGCATTTTATGCTTAAGTAGCATTTTATACTTAAGTAGCATTTTATGCTTAAGTAGCATTTTTATGCTTAATTAAAATTTCAATCAATTTTTTTTGTTTAATTAAAAACTTCTTACAAATCAGTTAAAGTAATTTTTTAAATATGTTTTTAGCTTAGTTTTGTTGCAGCAAAATACAATAAAGTATGGCATGGTATAATATGGCTAAATATAAAGCTAAAGGCTTATTCAAGTAAACATTAAATTATTAGTATTTATTTTACTGCAGGATTTTATTTAAATTTATCACGTAGAGCCCTGAATACTTAGAGTATGAATAATTTATGTTCTAAACCTGAAGATAATATCCAATATAAAACTCTCTGAGTAATACAACCTCATTGTTTAGAATTATAATTTTAAAATGTCAAAACCATAAAAAATATGAATTGCTGACATACGACTCCGAATTCAGTATAGATAATTTCGATCAGGACAAAAAAAATTAATCAGTTGATATGAATATAAAAAAGCCACTAAAATGTTTACCGTCAAGAAAGAAATTCCGCTATCCGTATTATGAATCCTAAGGAATTCGCCATTAACTTCATAAGTCCCTCGATAGTTTCAAGTGCATCTACAATAGACGGTGAAACTCAAACAAGTAAAGAAGATGTAATGCCTTGTTTGTATAGATTGTAACTTATGTCTTTGTGAAGTTAAACTTCTTAGGCGGCGTTTCGATGATTGATAGAAGTCAAGCATTGTGAGGAAAATGTATACGCAATACAAACTGTACCAAATTTCATTCATTTCTATTCATTTTGTAGAAGTTAAACATGGACGGATATAGCGAAACTATAAGAGTTGTTTGTAGGACTACGGAACCCCAAAAAATGACGTTTTCCGAATTAACAAATCCTTAGCTATATCCGCTTGCCAGTTAAGAATTTAGCAATTTTTATGTAAAATTATACTTTACTCTCGTCGCTCAGGCCAATGCCTTAACCTTGTGATTTAAATGTTTAATATTAAACGTGTTTGAATTTTATTTATTCAATTTACTTAGACATGTGCGAAAAATCTTTAATATTTGCTCGTAATGAGAGTGTATGAACAGTTGGGATCCTGGTTTAAATGTATTCTCATCTAACAATATCTATATTGTTAAGTTAAGCTGAATAGTTTGTTTGTTTTCTTGTTTGTTTGCTTGAACGCGCTATTCTCAGGAACTACTTGTCCGATTTGAAAAACTCTTTCAGTGTTGGATAGCCCATAAAGCCGAAGCGCTCCGCTAGCAAGTTATAATTTGGTAATATTTTTATCGTATTTGTCTCTGTACTTAATACTAAAAAATAAAACTTAACCTAAGACAGGTTTGAATTTAAGTTCCTTTACCTAGATTGTTAACCCTGACGCAAGAAGAGGGGTGTTTTCTTGTTTGTTTGCTTGAACGCGCTATTCTCAGGAACTACTTGTCCGATTTGAAAAACTCTTTCAGTGTTGGAATATTTCGAGATCGAGAAGAAATGCCGGTAAGAAAAGAGTCACATTTACAGAAAAAATCTACACCTGTTAGTCTAAACTACATCACAAATATCTATATAAGTTATTCTAATCCACATCAGCAATAATCTACATCCATTAGTCTAATCTACAGCAGAAACAAACTACATCTATTAGTCTAATCTACATCAGAAACAATCTACATCCATTAGTCTAATCTTTAGCAGAAACAGTAAACATTTATTAGTCTAATCTATGTCAAAAAATCTACATCTATTTGTCTAATTTATATCATAAAAATCTGCATTTGTAGTCTCACCGACATTAGCAAAAATCTATATCTATTAGTCTAATCAACACCAGAAAAAACCTACATCTATTAGTTTAATCTATATCAAAAAAATCTACATCTATAAGATAGTATTAATATCTTTCTATAAGTAAAACATCTTTCAAAATTGGTTTGGTAGAACTCAAGATTACCCTGAATGAAGAAAGACAATATTTAGCTCTTTATATTATTACTATAATCTTTACATATACATGGTGACTGGTGAGACACTTAGAATACTTAAGGAGAGTATTTGGTACTCGATTCTCGTTATAATTATGTATTTACGGCAAAAGAACCACTCGATACCTAGTACCGCGCTTAATTAACGAACTACCCTACGATTTAAAAAATGTAATAACATCTAAAAATATTAAATATATTTTTAAAAAATACTACCTTAAACAAATGTGGAAAACGGAAATCTTTAAACGTAATTACCTCCATAGTTCCTTAAAATTATTAGTAAATAAGATTATATCATTCAAAAGCGAATATAAACCGACTTTCACCTTCGAAAACCGGTTAAAAATATAAAATGCAAAAAAATTATCTATCCCGCAATAGCTAATTCTAAATACATCTTAAGAAAGCATAATGTTTTGTGCACCAATACGTATAAATAAATAACAAGCTAGCAATTGCTAAGAAATAGTCATTAGCATAATAAGATTTGAAATACATCTTTTGAAGCAAAAGACCATGTTATCACATAAAGATAAAATTAATCTAGAAGTTTCGCTATAGTAATTTATAATTATTATAATTAATCGCGCAGCTGAGCTACACAACGAAATAGCTTCTTTTCATTGGCTTCGTATCGAAACATTATTCTACACTATAATCTAGGACATGTATTTTCAATTAATTTTCTTTTAACTTCAAAGAAGTACATTGTATACATTCATAATTAATATCTTTAATTTTTTATATACTATTTTTTACTTTTATCAATTTAGCACAGTTCCTTCTAAAATATGGAATAAAATTAATTGGAAGGAAAATATAAGTTTGATGCACTCGCATAAGTATGCGAATTTAGATTCGCAGGAAAGTTTCTGTCTAAACATATAGTTGACTATTTTTTCTCTTTTTTTTAAATACTTAATCAAATAGACAGACTAGAGCATGGATTAAGCCATGGAAACAGTCGGAGCAGCAGTTACTTTTTGGAGGAGTTCTGCTTTCTTCCGGAACAAAGCACGGCTGTTTTAGTTTCTTCGGACGGCGGCCGCATAGCTTGCTCGGTTGAGGTTCCTCGGGTGGTTCAGAACGCGGACTGAGGGTGACCGGAGCTGCGGCTGGCTCAGCGATGCGAGATTCATTATAACGTTTACAATATAGGTAACGGAGTCAAAAATGTAAATAATATTTATAAGAAGCCTGATTCAAACTATTACGATTATTATAATTAAAATAATATTTATTTTCAATTTCACTTTTATTATATTTTTCTTCTTATTATTTATATTTAAAAATATGAGAAATAGACTCTCCCGAAAGCGAAGCTTCTTACAGTGCGTGCTGTCTCAAGCAATATTGCCAACAGTATTTAACTTTGCTAGTTTCTTAATCTAGTTCTCGAAACTCTTTGCACTAAGACTATTGACCGTCATTATTACTATCATTTATTTATATATCTTACTCTAAATACATTTTTAAATATTAATATAAAAATACAAACATTTAAAAATATATAAAAAATAGATGAACACCGGAGGCGAGGCAAAGACCCATCAACCATTGACACTTATTATTAAGTATTACGGCAAATACTTTTAAGGCAAATGTTAGAAAATACTATTCTTCATCACTTTGGGGACATGAGCAGTAATGTTATACATATAATGATGTTTATTAATTTTATAATATGTGTTTTTTTTTCTTTTTATTTGTACACAGAGTTTTAAAATGTTGTTATTTTATTTACTTTTTCTTTTGTTTTGTTACGTACTTTTACTTGACCCATACGTATTGTAATTTTATGTCCTTTTCTGGTATAAAGGTTGGCTGGAAGAGATTCCTGTAAGGAATAAGCCCGCCTTAGTACACATTCTTACATTATCTAGTTTTAGTTTATGTTATGTATTTTTTTCTGTTATTTTTATGTGTACAATAAAGTGAACAAAAAATTCTAAGTCTAGGTTGTCTTCTCGGTAACCTATCAGTTTTGTAATACATTAAGAATGCGTTAACAATACCTATAATTACCCGAGATTCCCTTCTCTCGAAGATATGTTCAGCGAACCGGAAAATTTTCTTACCAGCTCAGCTCGTAATATGTGTGGAATCAACAATATTATTATAGATACTAATTTTGTTCAGTTCAAAGTGCCTCCTGGCTCGACAGCGTCATTTAAATAGAAATATAAATAAAAATCTGCTATTAAAAGTACCAAAGAAGGTGCTTTTAGTACCAGATATACCAGCGTTAGCCTTTAGAACTTAGAAATTATAGAAGAAGGAACCTATAATTTAATAATAACAATCAATAAAGCAATTACCGAAATAAACGAATATTCATAAATTGAGAAATGAATATGCGAGGTTTATTCCACTATCTCTTATGCCGGAGACAGACATAGCTCAAAGTGTTTGGATATATTTTTCCTTAGACCAAACTACATGATCATTCAAATGAAGCCATGTCTGGCACGGGCATTATAACAAGATACGTTGTTTCTGTATTTATTGAAATGAAGTTGAAATTAATATGATAATGGACGACAGTTGAAAGCCTCGGTCTTAGGACAATAGCGAAGGCTAGGATGACGCCTCCAGAACCGCCTTTTGTGTGGCTAATATCCGAGACCGCGAGACTTAGAATATCTCATGAATATTAAGAGATATTAATTGTTTTATGGACGGCTAGCTTAAATGCCCGCACAATACAGACATGACACTTGAGTCATGCAGACGTAACAATGATATGTGTCTAATGTCGTCCCATTGTCTGACCATCACGTTTTTTGAGCTTATTTCGTATTATTCATTAGTAAATAAGCCGAGGTCAAACATATTCGCATTCAGTTTTATTTTTCTTTTCATTACACTAGAAAATCGCTCCCACGTAAGTAGGTTGTAACCCCAAATTTTCAATTTTACAGTAGGGCGTTACGAACAACTAAATTATATAAAACAGTCACTTTTTAATATATTATTGTATACAATATTATTGAATACGCAATTGTATACACAAATGTGTTATATAATGGCGATTTTATTTCAATTTCTATGTTCGTAATGCTCTATTGTAAAGTTGGGGATTTGGGGGTTCCGACAAAATTGTTACAACCCCCAACGTTGTGTTACGTGTGAGGTATCAAAATGATCTTTCTAGTAAATGCATATTCTTCAATATTAATGCTTTTTAGAAGTAATTTAAGATAGTAATGATATTTTAACAGTAATTTAATATATAATAACTAAAAATCCAGCCTAATTGGTTTGACATTTAAACACATAAAACTCCTTATGGCTTGGAAATTGTAGCAAAAAGACTTCCTATTTCACGACTATAATTATAAAACCCTCTCTGTATTTAAAAGTTTCTATTGAGTCTGAAATGTGCTGAGGAGGGCGAACTCAACAGTATCTTCTTACCTTTTCAGTATTATAGGATAAGAGAGCTTTTGAATAATAGGGATGGCTTCCTTCCTTTAAAAAAGTAACGATTCAGAATGCAAATGCAGCCAACCTCCTGTATACTACAAAGAAAGTTGGCTGCATTTGCATCCTGTTCGTGAAAATATATTAAATTTTAGGTAGAATAAGTTAAGATTAATTTCTTTATAGTGTAGAAAATATAAAAGATTTTTGTATTGCTTTTTAAACATCTCAAGTTAAAAGTTAATTCTATACTTAAACATACAAAAAAATAAACACACATTGAAAAAAAAAATAATTGAAATATAGTGGTTTTATGATAAACGTTTTGTAACCTTCTCCATGCAAGTATTGATAGTGAAACATACATGTGTTTTCCCGCGACCTTCAACCGACGTTGCGGAGTAGGTTACAACTCTTCGTTACACGTAAAGCCAGTAATAATATGAAATGGGGAAAAAATGTGCTCCTAAACTACTTTGCCTAAATCTGCGAATGATTCATTCGTTTAGTATTTCCTGCATGTCATGGATTTCCGCAAAGTAACGCCTGATTCTATCAGTCTTCCGTTAATTTTTTCCCATTATTGACCTCTGTCTAATAAAAAAATATTTTTCTTGCAACACATTATCGAAAATCTAATTTTATTGGTACGGCATCGCATAGGTGCCTGATGAATAAATATTAGTTAAAGACTTACCCACATATCCACGAATGTCTGCGTCTAGGTATTGAAGCAAGAGTAAGGGCAAAAGGGGGTAGCGCTGAAGGGGGATTATCCGGCTCATCCTGTGCCGGCGCCCCGCTCACCCGCACCTCCGGTACTCTCAGCTGATGGCGGCCACTCATCACAACGCTTATTTACAACATTTTTATCACCATCTACTATTCTTTCTTCAGCGAAACACACATTTATGTCGAATTCAGTCATATATAACACTGTTTTTCATTTATATGTGTATATTTTTATGCACTGATCATCACCACGATCTTCTTAAATTCACCTTCATGTACCTATAAGTACAGTGCCTAGTATGCACAACAGGAGTTATTTATACGTGTGGAAATTATTCGACTTTCTATGCACTATACGGACGTGTTTTTAAAAGGGAAATTGCAGTTTTAAACCTATAAACCTCTTTACAAGCAAATTGTTTGATTCACTTCAAACGAAATGAAGAGGACTCCCAACAAAGGGTAATTCTCTCAAATCCTTCAAAGAACTTAATACGTCGAAAAGAAATTCTTGAAGGCATTATCTTAGAAAAATTCTCAGATGCTTCAAATGAGGGTGTATGTTTTAACGATTTATTCTACCAGTTCAGTAGTTGTCTACATTTTATTTAAAAAAAAGCGACTCTATTTGGCCTCGCAAACCTACACTTTATACAGATACATAAAAAAACCTAATCGTTAGAAATAACCTACAGACCGTTTCAACGAAGCTAAAACTAAAACTAATCTTACCAAAGTGAACTTGAAATTAAAAAATATATGAATTTGAGATGACTCTTTATCTTAAAAATAACCAGTCAAGTGCGAGTCACACTCGCGCACTAAGGGTTCCCTACCATCACGTGTTACTTTACCAGGTTATTTAATGATTTATACTTTTCATAAGCTTTTTAGGGTTCCACAAGGAACCCTTATAATTTCGCTCTGTCCGTCCATCTTTCTGTCCGTAAGGTGGAACCCCCCCTAGCATTTCAAAACTATTAGACGTAGAATCTTGAAGTTTTCCATGTTGATAGAACATGTTAAAAACTCGCTAGAAAAATTATTTGGACGAAATCGGACAACGACTTCTGAAGTTATTTAACAAACACGTTTATAGCGTGTCAGGTACGGAACACTTCTATATAAGCTTGTCTTGCACACGCTCTTAACTATTTTTTTTTTGAATTTTTCCTTTATTTGTGCTAAAAAATGTAGCTCCTTGTAAAATTTCATAATACTAGGTTTTGGTTTCTATTGGTTTTGATTCCCTCTGGAAATGTATGGAAAATGTGACATAAACAGACATATCTTTTGAATGCGTACACTTAGTGAGTCGATTTTTTTACAGCTTTAAGGGACTGCAGACCTCAATATTTGGTGTTAATTTCAACTTTATAGCTCTGCGTGTTCCTGAGAAAAAGGATCTTGACAGAAATTTGGAATTGTCCTATAAGGGTTTTTTTACATTTAGGTTCGGAACCCTAATTAACTAATTTATAAAAACTTAACACGAAAATGTAGGGTCTAGTTAAAAGGTCTTTGCACAGGGTTTTTCAAACTTAATTTAAACTTTATAGAACAGATAATAAACGTAGATTCACGTTGATAATATATTCATATCGTCTCGACATTTTTTGCTGAAATTTTTCATATCTAAAAAAAATAACAATGAATTTAGAAAAATATTTAGGGCGTTCCTTAAATTAAGGACATAGAAAAGGTTTTTTTAATATATTAAAATATATAGTAAAATATCTTACTTTATAGACAAATAAATCATGATGATATTTATAAAAACGGCGATAAAATTTCTTGCACACTTTATTTGTATATATTTTATACTGCTTTACTTTTACGAGCCAGCTCCTAAATATATTCCTCACTTAAATTTATAAGGATTTGCAAGTAAACTTTTTCCTATTTTCATAAGGCATACCTACTAAAACTTTTAATTTTTTAGGGTTGCTTACCTAATAGTGAAAAAATGGATCCTCATATGATATCTTCGTTGTCCGCCTGTCTCTCAAAATCCTTTGGTATAGAACCCTTAATGCGCAAGTGTAACTCGCACTTGCTTGGTTATTGCTGTTAAAAATAACAGTTAAAACGAGGCTGAATTGAAACGAGAAACTTTGAACAAAGACTTTGTTACTTTATACGAGTATTCATATTGTTAAAAACAATACGTGACTTGCAACACGCACCCATTCAATTAATAAAAAATTCGAAGCAGGTGCTTAAAGTATCCGTTAACGCGCTGCCAAGATGCAACAAGTGAGATTGAACTTGGAGCCAAATTTATCTACAAAGAAAGCGTATATGTTGTAAATGGCAATATTGCTCACGAAAACTGATTACAAAAATGCTGGCGATAACACAGACTTACGGTATTCTGTAAAAGCTGGAAATTATTATTTTTAAATCATTATTATAACATTTGGTGATTAATTACATGACAGGTGACGTTCGTACTAGACCTTTGACTGACCTGCCCTCTAAAATTATTAGTTCTTAAAACATAGGGCCTGTGTTACTTTTTATGAAGATACATAAAGGAGATTAGGAGACGAGCCTAAATTTGTGCAAGAGAACAACTACCGGGTCCGCTAGTATATTGATTTGCAAGATTTTGAATTTGAAAAATAACAATTTATGTTGAAAGAGAAATTTGATATACAAAAAGTATATTAAGATACCTTAGTTACAAAATATTTGTAACACTCATCTTCCATCTTATGTTATGAAAGGTAAGGTAAAGTATAAAAAAATGTTGTCTGCTTGCTTATATCAAAATAATATTAATAGTATTTCCACATAAGAGTTAATCTTTACCAAATAATAATGATAAAAGTTCTCTAAAGATACAATCAAATTCCGTATTTATTCATATACGAGTATTAGCAGAAACCCCGGACGTTGTCCAGTCCGAAGGTTGGGTTACTTACTATTTACTACATTCTATTATCCTATAATATTATTTATTATACTCATTCTCATTTCCGTTCCTATTCCGTATAATAGTGTAGATAGATAACCTAAATAAAGACTGCAGCGCCATCTGCCGGCCTGATTTAAGTGAAGCTAAACCATCCAGGGCACCACGCAAACATTCATTCAAATCGGTTCAGCCATTTAGGAGTTCAGTGCCATACAGACGTACAGGAGAATTATATATATAAAGATAATTCTCAGCATAGGTTCGTCACTGAAATTCTTCTGCAAACTTTTTTAATTTCCGTATTTATAATATTCTTAAAAAAGGGGTTCAGAATTAATAAAAAACAAATAATAAAAGACAAATAAAATAAAATGTGTGCGATTTTTCTTATTAGATAATTTTTCAGGCATCGGAAAACCTGCGTTAATTCGCCATACTTTCTTGACTGGTTCCTATTCTCAATAAAATACAAATTATAATAATAACAAAAAATGATATAAGTTAAAAAAGATAATTAGCAAATCTGTTTAACTGGCAGCAAAACAATTCTGTATAAGTGCCGCGTTCCAAATTGATGAAAAATCGATATGTAGCGAGACCTTGCGAATATTAAAATTGTCTTTGCGAAACGAACTCAGCCTAAAGGTAGCTCATTGGAAAAAGATACTCATGGGACCCTCATCCAATTGCCCGAATCTCTACATTTTTTTCAATTCTTTCGTTTTTCGTCTTCGTTGATCATTTTTACTTAAGTGTTCGTTTAAAATTAATTTATCTCTACTTGGTTGCTTTTTTTCTATAGATTCAAGTTATTTACTAATTTTACAGCAATATTATATGATGATCACGAACTTGTTTATGAGCTAATAAAAGTTCTACAAGTCATCCCGAATATTTCATATCATAAAGACAGATTTATTTTTTTATGGTTCTGAAAATGTATAAAAAAAGGCTATGACTAAAGTATTATCTAGGTATGTCCTCACTTAAAGTTCAATGAATATATAGCTACAAACATTTCGTCATAGTCGTAGAACAAAGACGGTTTTGACAAGTGTTTGTATTAAAATGACTTTCTAGAAAACTGTATAATTTGTTATTAGGTAATTATCTCTTATCTGCGAACGTGAACTTTGATTGAGCACTAGAGAAAATATATTACCACTGAACATATATTTAAATAGAGAGCTCTTAATTTTCGCATATAGCGTTTTGCGAGTATTTATTACCGAATAACCAATACTTTATTTTCCGCTTGTGAAAATCTCCCTATAAGAGTTAAAAACAAATGAAGTTTTTTCCAAGTAAAGTATGTTTCTGAACGCTTTTACTAATAAAAGTTTGCAGGCGTAAAAGCAAATTGTTTCCATTAAATTTAATCAAATATAAAACAAATAAATACTCGACACAACAGCAATTTGGATTACGGTTACTGCTAAAAGGTAATAAAATATACAGTAATTTACCTTATTTACCGTACCAAATCTGTATTTTCAATCGTTTTATTTGAGCAAATTTCGCGATTCGGCAAGGTTTGTTTGACTTGATTTGAACTCTGTCTCCAAAAAATAAAGTTTTATTTTTGACCCGTTTTATTAGTTTATTTCCTTCGCAATGAAAGGAAGATTAAAACATAAATATTATTTGTATGATCCGAACTTATGCATGGCCAAATTTTATGGCAAATTAATTGTAATTTTTAGTACGGCGCTAATACAGTGCTAATTTAGCGCTAATTCTGTACTAATTCGACGACAATATGATGCTCCAAATAACACGACTAATTCTTGGTTATTAGAGCAGTATTCGGTGCTAATACTGTACTGATTCAGCGCGGATATGGTATCAAGTCAGCGCTAATACAACACTAACTCGGAGCTAATACAGCGCTAGTATGATGCTATTTAGGAACTGATATGGCGCTAGCAGAGAGATTCTTAATAGTTAAAGCATAATTGTAGAATGATTTACAAAGCGTAATCATATTATAATTAGATGATAGAAGTAAAGAAAGAAAATAATCAAGATTACAAATAAAACTATATAGCCAGGATTACGAACAGATGTGCAAACAATTTTCTTATGATTAAACGTCACGATATTCTTTGCAAGCGTTCCCCATGCGCACAGCTTTCGACAACATTGATATTCTTAGCTCTCCAAACAAATCATCTTTTAACGAGCAAAAGGCCTCTTTCTGCTCAAATAAATCGTTTCGGTAGATGCAGACCTTTTGCTTTACAATAAACGATTAGAGTTTTTACAACAAATGGGATTTGAGCTTTGGGAACGGATTCGTCGTATTATAGGGTTCATACGTGTGCCGTCTTGCAAAGTCTTTTTGATTGAATTGTGATTGGCTATAGTAAACGGTACTGTTAAAAGTCAAGAGCCACAACTGAAATTGAGGCAATTTTTAATAGTCTTATTTCAGTAGTGTCTCTTAAGCGTCGTGCTCAGCAAAGATTAGTGATAATCCTAACCAAACTTGTAAAATGTTATGATAAACGAACTACAGCCAATGGAATGACAAAAGCTAAATTATCAAAATAAAAGACTTTATTCAAATATTTTTAAATAAGTTTAGTATTGTATGTAAGCAAGGAAAACACTATTATAAGCTCTTCTTATTATTCTATTGGATCCTTCGCGTCATAAATTTGCCCAAGTAAATTTCGTATTTTTACTTTACATCCTTTTATTATATGTTCCTATGATAACACCTCTTAAGTTAATAGAAATGACGGTCTGAGGTCACCCACGGAACCTCTTCAATCTCTATAATCTCACGACATATATCATTCAGTGACATTAATCGGGACCTACTGTTTTACGTGCCTTACGAAAGACGAAAGAGGTCAGATATTTGAAAGCCAGTGTTAGAATTGGAACAAAAAATATATCCATTAAAAATTTCGTTTGCTGCAGTAAGTGGCGATTTATTAATTGGTAAACGCAGTGCCATGCAAGAATTGTACAATTTTTTGATTGTTAATAACAATACAAAATACACTTGTTTATTGTAATTTCAATTAAAATATGTTTTTTTTTTTCAGAATTAATGTGGAATTGGAGGCGTTTGAATCCATGGAAGCATCGCATTTTAATAAATAAAAATATAGAAATATAATGTATACTTCCGCATTTATTTTTAAGTTTAATATATATTTTTGTTATCGTCAATATCTCATTGATTTATAAGATAATATAATCATATATGTCCGACGATTATACAGTAATATTCATTTAAGTAAATTGTTTGGCTGTGCCTTGCATGTAATGTTTATAATGTCGAACCGATACTTATTTGCGACGAATTATAAATTTTTTAATGTATACCAACTTTATTTACTAAATAATAAAACAATCAAAACACAAATTAGTCGATGATTTTATTTAATCACCAATCATATAACTTAAAGCTATGTCTATACAAAAAATATAACTTAACTATAAATCAGATATTTAGTGAACATACTGATGTTCATATATATATCATCTCACAACCGCTTGCAACATCTCCATTATAAAATTCGAACCTTTCTAAAACATCGCGCCCTTTAACTATAATTCTTTATTTAAAAACTGGTGCTTCTCGTGTGGCTACATTTAAATTTGGAACAGTTCTGACCATTAAAAGTAGTTTTTTTTAAAAAAAAAACAAGAAAGATTATACTCGTTATTATTTTAAGAAGACAAACATTTTTTTTTATTTATTCCATTATATATATTATAATATTTTTTTGATTAATTAAACAAACACTAGTAATCGTTTATATATCGAAAACTTGATACGTTTTTCGTTAAGTTATATTTTACGTTATAATTAAAAAAAATAGCATTCAAGTTGCACATATGTCAATTTGCACGTAATATATGATTAGATATATTTTTATCCTATAGTATGAAAAAATAAACTCTCTTAATAAACATTTATAGCATACTATAGCATGCTGAGAATGTTTATTTCAGCAATACTTTCTGGCGACCTCACCGGTTAGTCGAATGGGGCCCAGCCTGGCCCTAGGCCCTTAACAGTTCGCACTTTTGCCATCACCTCACTACTCCCACGATCGCGGCGTAAGGCACTCACGTCTCAACAAACCCTCCCAAAAGTTAATAAAACATAAAGCTCTTTAATATTCGGATTATAAATAAATTTCATAACTTTTAAAATTATATAATTTCTTTTGGTAATTTTTTGGTAAAAAAAAAAAACAATTTTAGTGTTTTTAACTTAGTAAGTTATTTTTTTTAATTAACTTATGTTTTACCTGAAGCTGTTAAGTATTCAACCGTTTAAATGAGTTTAAAGCTTATGAAAAAATTAAATAATTTTAATAGCCTTCTTCTTTAAAGATTCTTAAGGTTTTTTTTATTGATTTTGTGCGCAAGGGCGGTCTTATCGCTTATAGCGATTAATGTAATTTAATGTAATTAAAACAATATTTAATTTGAGGACTGACTTGTCCTAAAATATGCCGTAAATATGCACATAATAATAACTCTTGATTTTATAAAATTTTGACATATGAACATTTTATAATTGCTAATGGGTAAGAAAGTTCAGTAGTAATTCCATTAATAGCATGTTATTTTATTAATAAAATTAAGTTTCACTTACCAAAGTCCGTAAAGGCTGCAAAGTCATTTAACATCTCTGTTAATTCTGTTTATTTAAACTATTATTACATAGAAAGCCTCTTTAACATGTTTTGTTCATATTTTATTTCTTTTCAGAGTGTTCCATGCGCTTCGATTAATTTTTATGAGTTGCTTTTGAGTAGTTGCATGCATGCTATTTTTGTCACGAACTGCAAATAACCAGAGATTATTAATAAATGCGTGAGTATTTCTCGTTGTTTAGAGAACGCTAATATTTATTCAGCTAATGTTTTTTGTGATTGTTTTCATTTGTGTCAAAACATTTATGCATTTAACATTTTTAAGAGAGAGAAAAAAAAACCAGATAAAATAGAATTAGTAGAACTGTATATGCAAAGCTCGAATAAGCGATCTTTCTATCCTGAAATTTGGACGCAATATTAAGAAAAAAAGCCTCATCAAACCATTAAATATAAAAATCTTGTTAAAATTATTTGCTTAATCATAATAAACATTACAATATATACTTATATTGCATGACATAGATAACAAGTGCATGAACACCGAGTTAATCTTTGATTAATTTTCGTTGAAAATTATTCAGTTTTTGTTGTCTCTTGGTTTCTAATGCTTTTTTATCTCTCCCGCTACTTATTTCTCCCAGATTCTTAAAATGGTCCGTCACCTTAATATTTCCATGCTTCGTTTTTATTGTTTTTTTTGGGATATTTCCTGGAGCTTGTCATAACTACTGTCTTCGCATAGGATATCTGTAAACCTACCTTTTCAGCCACCTCTTTCAACAATTCAATCTGGTTGATCGCTTCCTCCTCTGATTCTGCAAAAAGGGCTAGATCATCAGCAAAAGCCAAACATTTAACCTTGATGTTCTGGTTCTTTGTTCCTATCTTAGCACTCGATTCATTGTTGTTCCAGAAGGCGTTCATAACTTTGTCCAAAACTACGTTAAAAAGCATCGGTGAAATACTATCACCCTGTCTCAGTCCCATCCCCACCTGGAATGGTTCGCTGATCTCACCCAGAAACTTTACTTTAGACATTGTGCTTGTCAAAGTGAGCTTTATTAAATTTATTGTCTTTTGATCCACCTGATATTCTTTTAACTTGTCAAAAACGGTTTATCTATCTACAAAGTCATAAGCCTTTTTAAAGTCCACGAATGAAATGAAAATATTCTTTGCTCTTGTGTTATAATACTTTAAAATCATTTTCAAACTAACAATTTGCTCTGCACAAGATCTATTTCTTCTAAATCCTCCCTGATATTCACCAAGTTTGGCATCTATTTGTGGTTCGAGTCTGTTAGTAAGTAGCCTTGAAAATATTTTATATGTCACTGGTAGCAATGAGATTCCTCTATAATTATTGACATCCGTTTTAAAACCCTTTTTATGTAATAAAGATCAAAAATTTTTCCGAGTTCAGAATTCCCCAGGAAATCACCCTGGTTGGTTGATAAAGGACGGACAGTTATTATTTCATCGGAAGAACCCTTTGAAGGGAGAGCTTGAGGATTCCAGTGAGGAATGGAAAGTCGTCGTTCCTCGACATCTACGGAGACGCATCCTATATGATAATCATGATGCTCTGCAATCAGGCCACCTGGGGATAGATAAAACTATGGCTAGAGTCAGTAGGTTATATTATTGGCCGGGACTATATCGTGATATAAGCCAGTATGTGAGACAATGTGAGGTATGCCAGAAGGTTAAACCCAGTAACACCCCACCACGTGGATTAATGTACCCTCGCTACAACAAACAGCCATGGGAAATTGTGTCAGTCGACATTATGGGTCCCTATCCTCGAAGCTCAAAGGGCAATGTATATCTCCTAGTTTTCGTTGATTTATTTAGTAGATGGGTGGAGCTGTGTCCGATTAGAAAAGCTACCTCATCAGTTATCGTTTCAAAGTTGAAGTCACGTATATTGTATCGGTTTGGCGCACCCCAGAAATTAATTTCGGACAATGCGAAAAACTTTGTTAGCACTCTCGTGAATGAAGTAGCTAAAGAGTTCGGAATCAAGAGAGAGACTACACCTCTTTACCATTCGCAGGCGAATCCCACAGAAAGGGCTAACCGAAATATAAAGCAGCTTATCGTCACATATCTTCACAACAAACATCTACGATGGGCCGAGAGACTAGGGGAGCGCCAGTCGTGAAGACTCGACAAAGTTCACTCCCGCCTTCTTGAGTTGCGGAGGAGAGCTAAGACCTCCACCAAGAGCCAGCAGGCAGGCCATGCAGCAGCGTTTAGCAGCAATCCGGGAAATAATGGCACGGGATTCGATTGATGCTTTCGTTGTACCAACTGCTGATGCCCATAATGTAAGAAAACGTCTGCTATTTTTTCTTAAAACAAAGTTTTTAATGTTAAGCAAGAAGCACTTTGTTAAACAACGAGCAACTTGCAGAACAATGCTAGAAACAGGTTCCAACACAGAAAAAAAAGGTACCATCACAGATCACTACAATCTCCAATCAAACTTCGAACTAACCACAATGTTACCTATTTTATTTTATTAATTAATGTTATATACAAATAATGTAGGTATGGCCAAAAACTTTGGGTTACATATACGAGGCATAAAACTTGAACTTGGCGAGAGTGCTGGATAGGTGCGAAGGTCCTGTTACGGAAAAACACCCGACTCCTTATGGACTTCTGTCAACTCGTCATTGTTTATGTACTGAAGCTCTAATATTATATTTTTAATACACGGAATGATAATATTGATTTAATCACATGTAGAAGGCGATTTTATGAAAGTTTAGATCAGTATATTTTACTGTACTGTAGCGCCACGCATGAAGCTCTTTAGGTCTGCAGCCGAATTTTGCTGGCGCGTCCAGGTACTTGTAGAGATCAGTGTGATGTGGTGGCAATGCTGTCACGTCAAGTGATGGTATTGTTGTCGCGTTTCGTTTGGTTTGTAAGAGTTCTCGGTGGCCTAAACCCTTCTTTAAAGGGCGTATGTGCGAGCCTCCTGGTGCTGCAGATATCCATGGGTGTCAGTAGTCACACGCAACTTCACACAGACAAAGTCCCCGGCTACTTGAGCTTCATTTGAATGATCATTTCAATGATCATGTAGTGTGGCCGGGGACTCTGTGTAGCTCCGCAAAGTTTTGTAGTACTTTGTAAACATCAAGGAGAAAAATGTACAAAACACTTTAAGTTATTTTAGTAATGATATGGGAGTTTACTATAAAAACAGTTACAATGATATTTAAATATGGAGTCGACTGTTAATATCGAATGCGGACGACTCGTAATGTATGTAGGTCGTCCCATGCATTGTGCTGTAATGGGACACTAATCGTAGCTCGTATTGAAAAGACAATGGACGTAATTACCTTATCATGACACGCGTGTATGATAACCATCGTAGCTTCACTAACGACGGGTGAGTTTCCACTTTCTTACTAAAGAACCATCGGATGTCTTACTTTTTAATTATGAATTTGAGAAGGTCGTAGCGTAGTCAGTGGCCGGCATTTGAGTCGATAGCTAGGTTAAGTAGATCCTATCACGGCCGAATTATAGATGCGATCCGACCTCCTTTGTGTTTCGGACGACGTGTAAAATAATGGGTATCGATTAATGTCACTGAATGGTAATCGTCATGAGATTGTAGAGGCTGCGGAGGTTCCGGGGAAGACGTCAGATTATTTTGAGTCTCCCCACGGCTATATCTTCTTCAATTCAAGCGGACCATGTTACTAGACCGGGATAACACTAGGTAGGAGATAGACTTGCGCTTTTGGCGTGAGAAAGAAGAAGTAAGAAGTTGTTGCTTCTATGACAATTCTCTCCACTAACCAGCATTAGATTACGATCACAAAAATTGTAAAAAAATGTTTTACTTTGGTTGTAGATACCGTCGTATACATTTGATATTTTGGTAAAAGACTTATTTGCACGTAACAAACGGACACTTCAATTTTAATTTTTGGTATAGACAAGAGCAGCGGTTGTCCGTGTTTACGTTGTAGTGTAATTTAAATATAGCGTAGCATATATAGTACCGTCCAAGTAGTATTATGGCCCGGTCACCGCGCAATATTTCCGCTCGGAAGACCGCGGCGATCGCTGAACCGGTCACACCCACCGCTGTCTCTGTATTGTATCACGCTATTTGAGTCACGATAGCTAAGCGATGGAAATGGTGAACTGTAACGCATCTGCGAGCCTTCTGGTGCCTTCAAATGTACTTACTAGCAGTTAGTTCAAGGACGTCGTAAGTACTATTTTAAAAATAAAGAATAATAACAATATAAATAGCTAAACAAGAAATATAAATAGCTTTTTAAATTTTCTATTCGCGTATATGGATGCCGAATAGGTACGTGAAGGGAAAACTTTCGGTACTATTTTACGAAAATTTGCGGTCTATTGATTGATATATGAAATTTGGCATATATATACATAAAATTAAATTATTAAAATACTAATTAGCCCCAATGCTAAACAATGTACACACATTTTACTTCTGCGGGATCATCGTTTATATTTGTTTGTACTATACCTATGTTGTTGCACAGTTTCTAAAATAAATAAATAAAATAAAATTTTACTTTAAGATTGAGTCAAGGCATAGTCATGACGACCGTATGTACCTATATTAATTGTCAAATATACCAGTATCGTACAAAGAATTAAATTTCTTTTTATAGCATTAAATAAACATATAGCACGCAAATTTCAAGATTTGTGGGCGAATTTTGACTAGCCGGCGATCTCTGGTATACTGAACTACGGATGTTAAATGCTAAATTTGTTATAAGCAATAAGACGGAGACAAGTTGCCCGGTGTGAGCGCGAGTCTCATCGAAGATTTTATTGCGTCCGTACATCGTAAATAGTGGCTGTCGCGCTTTACGCTCAGCCAAAAATAGTTCCACGTCCAGCGTCAACCCCACTACACTCGGACAAGTGATGTTTACATCGGCTCAATGAGCACGGGGGACGTTTACACTAGAGTTTGTTCACCCCGAGCGTGGATGGCACACAACATTTATACATCTGTTGTGTTGTCGCGTGTCGGAACCCAGATTCCAAAACCCAGCGTTGGGCTAGGCAGTGCTTGCCTCGCTCGGAGCTACAGAATCATTTCTCAAAGGCTGACAACGCATCTGCGTTCCTACTGGTAGTGCACGGACGTCACTTTACGGTAGTCACTCAGGTGTACAGGTCAAACGTTTGCGTCTTGCTTTTATGTTATTAAGAGATCTAGTTGCTTCTCCCGGATAGGACACATTTGATTCGTCAATCAAGTATCAGTTGATCCTTCTGGTTGGTAATGAAACACACAAAGAATATAGCTTGTCCGATGTGATTCAGAGCAGTGCTATTGTTTTGTGATTCGTTAATGATGCTTGTGTTTTTAACTGACAACTTCAACAATTAAAATTGGCAAACATTGGAATATGTCCATTAGCAGAAACTGGACACAAATAGTATCTGTGACCGTACAGAGATTGTTTGATTTCATATTGATTGTATGAAAATATATTAAACTACACAAAAGTGTCTTTGCGCAGCGCTTTAGCTAAAGGGGAAAGGTCTATTCTAGCAATAACGTTCGCCCGTTTGCCTTTCACTTGGATCTTTTGGTTGTTTTTGTGGTATATAGTCTTTGGTTTGGTTTTCAGCGAAAGTTAAATATATTTTACTTAAAGTAACTTAAATAGCTTCTTTCGAAGTTAATCAGTAAGAAATAAAAGGGACTATCATTCGAGTGAAATACTAAAAACATGAAGTATGTAGGAGGTATTTCTTAAGTTACTGCGCTTGAGAAACGACATTCCATTCCGACCGTTCAAATAGCATTAGGGTACACTTTTGTTAATTATTATCTATATCCCAAGTTTAATTAAATTTCGCTTAGATATTTAATTAAAATTGGAACCTATTTACCAAAGTAAGTAAATAATCCTTTATGCTAGATTACTTTTTAGCGTTTACATGAAAATATAAACGAGCAAAAAAACTAGAAAAAGAAATGTTCGTAAATGCAAAAAGAATGACCATTCGCTCGTCTGATGTAAATTATTAATACTTTGCGGACAAAGTTGCGGGCAGCGGCTAGTATTAGATTATTCTGTGGTCCAAAGTTTTAGAGCAGTTTCGACACGTGCATTCCTTCCCAAGGCTCGCTGCTCGAAGGGCCGGTCATTGTAAGGTTTCTACAGTGTGGATTTCTTGGTATCCTCTTACAAAATAAATCATCGCATTAGCAACACTTACATTACTGTTAGCTGAAATTTGTACGATTATCGCATAGTTCTCATTTAGGTGCTGAGACTGATCTCCAAAGAAAAGGCTAAACCGGTATTTCCGTTCGGTATAATGGAAGTTTAACAGAAAACACTGGTAATACAACCGGCTACCTTTCTCATTTCACTCCTCCGTTTTACCATTGACCTATCGCGGCTTATATATAAAGACGGAAAACATAAGCAGTCAGTGATTTATGATAGAAATAAACTGCCGGCCGGTTTTAATGTTTTCAACGTTTCACAACGATAAAAACCTTTAGTAAGCAAAGAACTTAAAATGATATTATGTAACAGCGACTATTGTTGACTGAAACAAATAATCTACAATGATTATGAATAAAATATAACACAATAAAGGAGAAATGTAAGAGTGTGTCAAGACACGCTTATATAGAACGGTTCTCATACCCGACAAACGTATTTGTATAACTTCAAAAGTTGTTGGTTTCTTCTAGGATGGACCACTTTGCGGGCGTACAGACGAACGGAAAGAATGAAACCATAAGGGTTTTCATGTAGGACTACGGAACTACAAAGGGTTCCTTGTAGGACTATCTCTTACCTATAGAAACAGAAAATTATGTGAACAATATTGTTAGTCTGTGGTTCTGTTGGAGGTTGGAGGTATGTACTTCCTCAATTAAGCAGCTCTATATTACGATCATGATATTTCATTGCAGTGTCTCTTCTAAGAGTATATAGTGTTATATCCGACCTCTCCTAAATGTAATAGAGATTTAAATAGTACTTTTACTAGCTAGTAGGTAACCTAACCTTAGATTCGCCTACGACCTCCTTACGCGATTTGGCTGCGAACAAAACCTGTCTAGGTCTAAGAAGACAGGGAATTTATGTCAAAGCCAGCGGGTTCCTTGCGTCACACAGAGGACGCTCTTAATTATTCAATGACCCACTTTACTTCATCAAAATGATATCGGGACTGTATTTACACGAAAGATAAGTCAGCTGGTAAAATGAAAATTAAAAAACACAGTGGGACTCTGGTACTGATATGAGTGAAAACCTTAACATACAGATACTGCGTTCCGATCGATTGTCGGTGTCGGTACGATAGCAGAGTCGTGATTTCAATAGTTTATTCCCATTTCAACAATACACAACGCGTTTAAAGAAGTTCTCACTCCCAAGAAAGATCCCAAGAGTTTGAATTGCCCATTTAGACGGCCTCAGACATCCAAAAATTTTGATATATTAAGAATATCTTATGTATAGGCATACATTGCCTGCTTTCTTATACACGTTTATTTATTTATTTATTTATTTATTTTATTTTAGAAACTGTGAAACAACATAGGTAGTACACAACAAATGGAAACGATGATCCCGCAGAAGTTTACCTTCATCACAACTTATCTCAAAAAAGGAAAGGCTGTTTTACGTGCCTTTCGAAACACGGAGGAGGTCGAATATTAAATATAAACTAGTGCTAGAATGGGTGGCCCATCTATCACCCGGTCGCAGTAAGAGCAACTTAACCCAGCGATCGACTCAAATGCCGAGCACTGATTAGGCCACGACCTCTGCGCATAATATAATATAATATTATATACAATACAATAATATTAATGCTTTATAAGAGCACCGTGTTATAGGGGGGATAACAGTGTTGCAACCGTCTCTTAGGCTATTAGAATACTGTGATGAGAAAAGCTTTGAATCCACGCGTTATTATACTATTCTCTCAAAGGATTTCGCAAAGGCAACACTATCCTTTTTCAATAAATAAACAATGAGGTGAAATGTTATATGAAAAATATACAGTTACTTTTTAAGATTAATAAATAAATATATACAGGACTGTATTACATACGGACGTTTGTTCTTAAGGTAGACAACTTAATGCCTGTGTTATAGATAACAGCCACCTGTTATACAAAAAATTATTTTCTTAGAAATGTATAAATACATACATATAGATAATACACCCAGACTCGAGGTGGGAATCGAACCCACGATCCCCGGAGCAGAAGACAGGCTCACCGCCCACTGTTCCAACGGGCCAGCCAACAAACGGGACTTCAATTAATAGTCTTACTTGAAAGACCTTATAGCGTGCAGGTCAGTAAGCTCGCATTAAAAATAGCAAGAGCCGGGTTTTCGTTGACTGACAGACAACCCGCTGTCGAATTCTCATACTTTGCTAACTGATGCAGGCCTATAAGGGTTCTAAGGAACCCCCCTATATTACGAGTTCATATTTGATGGAGGGTACATTGGAGAATGCAAGGATACACTCTAAATGATTCTCTGAAGCGCCCGAGCATTGCACAAAACCCATTTCGGGCTTCCCAACCAATAGCATTGCTACCATCTTTGACAACAGTATCAACAACAATGTGATATATGAACATTGTTGTTGTTTAAAGGGCAATGATATAGAAGTCCTGGGTATTTAAGAAATATCATATATCAGACCAATAAAGATGAAAGTGTAACCATGTTTTTATATTATTTTTCTGACACTCTCATCTGTATATATTACCTACGTGCGTAAATATGTATGAGAACAATACACACTTCGGCGTACGGAGGCGTTTGTTTCCCAGATTAAACGGTATGCGCATACAATCAGGCGTAGACACAAAGAATCACAACACAACGCAACACAAAGGACTCCTTCAAAAATTGCATTGAAACTGTAAACGAAAGTCTCTCCTAGAGACATTTTCAAGTGCGGAACTGAGCAGGACGTGATGTTAAGGCGACTACAGACAAATATTTGGATGAGCGTCTTATAAAAGTTACGAAATAAACGCTATTAATATATCAGAAAAATAATTGATTCTGCTACAAACCAATCAAAAGTATGTAAAATAAAATCATAAAAATTATCGTTTAATTAAGTTCCATTAAATCATCGGCTTTGATGGATTTATTGCATACATTTTAAGTATCTATACAGGGTGTAATAAACATCGTACCAGATACGCAACCCATGGGTTCAGTACATGATTCTAGACTCCCCAGTGGTGAAAGAAATATATACATGACTATATGACACACGGACATCTGTTCCTAAGGCAGACAACTTAATGCCTGTGTTATAGGTAACAGACACCTGTTATACACAAATAAATTTTTTTTAGTAATATATAAATACATACATATAGATAATACACCCAGACTCGAAGCGGGAATCGAACCTTCTACCGTCGGATTGGCAGGCAGTGTCACTGCCAACTACGCCGACGGCCAGTCAAAGAGAAAGAAACGACCTTTATAATTTATCAAACAACGGCAACGCATCTGCTAGCCTTCTGGTAGCTATTTATTATAAAGTAAACTGTCAACTGACTGTTCTCTTCTCATATCAAAAAAATTTGAAAGTGCAGTAGAGACTAGAGGGTAACACTTTCAAGGCACTTATGTATATTAATGTCACAATCAGTACAAACTTTCCTTTTAAATTTAAAAATAGTAATAAAATTTTAAAAATGAACACTTATCACTCCGGGAATCCCAACAAAAGTGAAAACGAATTGTCAGAGATATCGATGACGTGAAAGTCAAAGTCAAGTCAAAGTCAAGTCAAAGCAAGTCAAAGTCAAGTTAAAGTAAAGTCAAGTCAAAGTCAAGTCAAGTCAAAGTCAAGTCAAAGTCAAGTCAAAGTCAAGTCAAATTCAAGTCAAAGTCAATTCAAAGTCAAGCCAAAGACAAGTCAAGTGTTCGGTGACGATTACGTGACTTCAAAGTTTTTTTTTTCTTGTCAAAAAGTTGTCACTTCACAAATCTTATACATTCCTTTTTCAGGTATGGTGTTCGGCAATGACAAAGGAATCAACAAAGATGCAGATAGGAATTTCACTATAAATATGAGAAATACTATCCTTAACAACGCAGTTACTAGCACAGCTCCGAACCGTAAGCCCAGGCACAGCACAGCCTTTGGCTGAGCTTGCCACCGTTTGTCATGTTCACAGGAATGAATGTAAAACTTAAACATATGTCTGAAATCTGATGTTACAGACATTGTTTGGCAATAAATATATTCTTATGCTTACACAGAGCACACCACGGCGTTTATCATATTTCGCTCGATTAATTATTGGATTGACGGTTCACAAGATATTCTGGTATTGATTATAATAATGCCAAGAGCTTACGGTTTTATTGCAGGAAAAATGTCAATATAATACATCATTTTTTATACCAAGAAACGACACCTAAAACATTAAAGGGCTATACAAACTTCTTAATCAGTGCAGTGTAATTAAAACGAAACGCTGCAAATTTGTAATTTGCTGCTCAAATCCAACGGGTCCTGGAGCCAATTAACACTGTTGACCTGCACTTCAGCGCTCCTTGATTAAGCTGAAATTTGCGTTACATACTTGCATGTATGATTACCAGGGCGTGGCTATGTTTTCACGTATTCAACATCGGAGTATTTTGATATTTGTTCCGGGAGAAAATAAAATCTAATTTCTACTGAACTGATGTGTGCAAGGCTGCGTAACTGCGTAGAATCTCACATATCAATTGTAAATCCTCACATATAAATTCCCTGATGTTCTATCGTTAACTATCAAGACATCAAATTTTCAGTCCCATTTGGCGGTCACAGTAAAGTTATTGAGTTTTTCAGGACTGATACTGAGTTATTGAGGAAGTCCTCAACCTGGTGACCCAGATGTAGGATTAAGAGATCTATTTAAAGTGGTCACTAACACTCACCTTCACTTCCCGTGTTACCTTTCCTACCCAACCAATTCCAATCTGATACGATCCTATAATGATATCCTTTTAGGTTCCATCGTGATGATGGTGGTGACAATGTTATTTTTTTAATTAAAACTCAAGGCCTTGAGAAGGTGCAGTATGAGGAAGTATTAAATGTCATTATATAAAAATATAAAAGAGTAGCCAACAAGTTTCTTGCTGGCTCATCTGTATGTAAAAAAATCTCCTTTAATTTAAATTTTAGGTTACTGTGCGAGTAAAAACTATGGACTTTAAAAAGATAGCTAGTTATTTTGAAATTACGGACAGACATTTTAATTTAATTATACTTTAAAATACCTTAATAGATACAAGTTTACCTATGATTGAAGAACACAAATTATAATCAGTTGTTGTAGCAAGTGACCACGTGAAATCAATGTGCTGTTACGTTTTTGTTACGCATAGTTAATAATCAGGTGAGTCAGAGATTTTGTCTGCTGTTGTGACGCTGTTTATAACGTTCCAAAGGTCATTACCTCATCAAGATGTTTCAGTCTAAAAATGCAGGCTTCTCAACCAATTAAGTGCAACGCCTGCTTGTGTACAGCGTTTTTATTCTAAACTCTAACTCAACCACGCACTGCAAGCCAATGATATGGACGACTTTGCGTGTGCTGCGTCTACACACTATTTTGCATGGCTTTAGCGTGGTACATACGATGTACCTCGCGAATCGGGAGGCCCTGTGAGATGAGGTCATCCTTGATGTCCTCTGTGCAGGCACCTAAGTGCCTACCGACGCCCATGGGCAACTTTCACGAAAATCAGTCAAGCCGTTTCTGAGGAGTTTGACAACAAACACTGTGAAGATTCGTGTACATACATTTAATTACAAGCGCGTATGATTGTCATAACTGCATGTCCATTTCTTGAGGGTTCCGTAGTACTACAAGGAACCCTTATAATTTCGCTGTGTCCGTCCTTCCATCAGTCAGTCAGTCTGCCCGTAAGGTGGTCCCCCCCCCCCTAGCATTTCCAAACTATTAGACGAAGAGACTTGTAGTTTTCCATGTTGATAGAACATACTAAAAACTCAGTAGGAAAATTATTCTGAACGAAATCGGACAACAACTTTTGAAGTTATTTAACAAAACGTTTATAGCGTATCAGATACGGAACCCTTCTATATAAGCGTGTCTTGACACGCTTTTGGTCATTTTTAAATACACATACCGAATTACATGAAAATGGATTTAAAGTTACGTCAATTTAATAAAATATCCTGTCATCCTTTCAGACACGAAAATGGAAAAAGCTACTGCCAAGGGCATGATAAGAAATATCAGTCGTGTCACGCACAACAGGTGAGTTATATTTGACTGGCTCGTTGGCGCAGTGGGCAGTGAACTTGCCTTCCGCTCCAGGGGTCGTGGGTTTGATTCCCGTCTCGATTCTGGGTGTATTATCTACATGTATGTAATTATATATTTCCAAAAAAAAAATTGTGTATATGAGGTGGATGTTACCTTTAACACAGGCATTAAGTTGTCTACCTTAGAAACAGACGTCCGTGTGTCATATAGTCCTATATATTTATTTCGTTCTGCCATGATGCACAATGGGCTGGATTATTCTGTGGCGATTGAACTCCTTTGCTGGACTTTCTGAAACAACAATAACGGAATCTATACTAATGTATAAAGCTGAAGATTTTGTTTGTCTGTTTGCTTGAAAGCGCTAGGCTCAGGAACTATTGGTCCGATTTGAAAAATTATTTTAGTGTTAGATAGCCCATTTATCGATCAAGACTGCATGCTATATAACATTACGCAAAATTTTTCACCTTACTTTACGCAGACGAAGCCGTGGTTAACAACTAGTTTAACATATATAGCTGTTGAGTTTGTTTGTTTTTTGCTTGTTTGTTTGTTTGTTTGTTTGCATGAACGCGCTTATTTCAGGAACTACTCTGGTCCGAAAGCGGACAACAAATTCTTATGTTATTTAAAAAATATCTTCATCGCTATATATACGCGCGTCTTAACTAACTCTCGGCCACTTCCTCTAATACATAGGAAAGTTTAGACCAAATCAGTTTGATATGAAGACACAAAAATGGACAAAAGCGTGTCAAGGCACGCTTATATAGAAGAGTACCGTATCTGATACGCTATAAACGTATTTGTTAAACAACTTCAAAAGTTGTTGTCCGATTTCGTTCAGAATAATTTTCCTTATGAATTTTTAGCATGTTCTATCAACATGGAAAATTTCAAGTCTCTACGTCGAACAGTTTGGTAATGCTAGGGGGGAGGACCACCTTACGGACAGACAGACAGATGGACAGAGCGAAATTATAAGGGTCCTTTGTAGTACCACGGAACCCTAAAAATTTAGACAACGGGTAAATAACTAGTCGATTGCCATCTGACGTCATCCTCGGAACCCCCACGATTTCTACAACCTTACGACTAATATCACAAAGTGACATTAATGGGGTCCCACTGTTTCACGTGCCTTCCGAAACACGGAGGAGGGCAGTTATCAACTATAAACCAGTGCTAGAATGGGTCACCCATCTATCACCCAGTTGCAGCAACAGCAACAGTCGATCGCTAGGTAAACATAGCGATCGACTCAAATACTGACCACTGATTACGCCACGACCTCCTCATAATACATTCGTTCTATTTAATAATAGTAGGTAAATAGAAGATAATGACAGCGTCTGGAAATCTTCGTGCGGGCACATTGTGTCGTTAATTAAGAGGTCAACGTAGTCTATATCAGAACTAGTTATTACACGCCGTACTTATTAAATTGTCAGGTAAGCTATGTAGGTATAGATGGAGAAATATTGTACGAGATATTAAATAACAATATTGTTACTCTTTGTGTCTTTTTCTTCTACTTAGATTGATGCCGGCGCCAGACATTGCTATTGTAGGTGTATTTATGTACGTTTATATTTATATATTTCTACAAAAAATATATATATTCGTGTATAACAGGCGTTTGTTACCTATAACACAGGCATGAATTTGTCAACCTTATGAACAGGCGTCCGTGTGTCATATAGTCCTTATATATTTATTTATAATCCACTGGCATTTCGTACTAATACACACACATAATATATTTTAAGAATAGTTTAATATTTCGATCGAGGTTGGGGTTTTTTTATGTTACAAGGGGGCAGACGAGCAGGCAGCAGGCACCGAAGTGCCTACCGACGCCCAGGTTCGGACACCGTGAAGACCCTTCTATCGAAGGTCACCAGGGTGCCTTGTGCGGTCATCATGGCCATACCTGAACGAGTATGTAGGAAATTTATAACCTTCACAAAAAGTAAATGAGAAAGTGGTAGCTTAAACAGTGGCCGGCGTGTCATCGCTAGGTTAAGTAGTTCTAACAACGGCGGGGTAAAAGATGCGTGACTAATTTTAACACTGGTTTTCGAACAAATTGCCTCTTCCGTGTTTCACAAGGCACGTAAAATAATGGCGTCCCATTAACAACACTGAGTGATGTTAGTTTTGAGGTTATTGAGATGTCAGACGGCAGTCGGTGATCTTAACTCGTCCCGCTGCCGCCCATCAATAACAGACCAACCACCGGCGAATAACTTTACGAAACTTTTTCCGTCAACAGATTTGGAAAATTTATTTCGACTCAATCTTATATGGTCCAGGCATAGCGTTCTATCAGCTTTATTATATTTTTAAATACCCAAGTTGCGAAGTAGCGTACTGCCTTTTACTCCGATACCAATGAACCAACAACACATCCAGTTTTAAACTGGACCATCTATAACATGGTCGCAATGACAATTGCTTAACCTAGCGATTGAATCAGATGTTAGCTACTGAGTAGGCTTCGACTTCCTCTTAAGAATATGGTTTCAGCCAATCAACCAACCAAAAATCCGGTTTTAAAATGGACCATTTATAACAAGGTCTCAATGACAACTGCTTAACGTAGCGATTGACTCGGATGCCAACTGCTGAGTAGGCTTCGACGTCCCCTTAAGAAGTAAACTCTCAAAGTAACTTTTTCGACCGTCACTCGGGCGTAAATATATTTTTGACTCAGGCAACATACTTTGAATCCCATGCTACATTCTACTCTAGAATCCCTTAACCCAGTGATCGCCTCAAATGCCGGTGATCATTAAGCTAAACCTCCTCTTACGAACAATATTCATCAGATTTAATTCGCATTTACACCTCACAATCAACGTGTTCAAGAGCCGTTGTACTGTCGGTTCTCCTTGACATGTCGGCGACCTCAGCGATGCCTCATCCTCAACCAACGCATCATGACGTCTACCTCATAATTTCAAAGACAAACAATGTATCTTAATTTTGCTTTCACGCTTCTATACATCATAATATACATGTTCTAAAGTGTACGTGATGGAATTCCCCATTAGTAAGAACCATTGAAGCCTTTATTAAAAGTACTAGCGGACCTGGCAGACGTTATCCTATTTACTGCATTCTCTTGTCTTTTAATATTATTACCGTCCCCGTTCCCATTCCCGTCCCCGTCCCCTTTACCATTCCCGTTGCCGTCCCCGTTCCCGTTCCCGTTCCCGTTCCCATTCCCGTACAGTTAGAAATAATTTGATACAGTGACTAAATCTTCTTAATTTTTTCGCACAATTCTCTTATATTTTTCTTCCATAAAAAGCTTCTCCTGACAAATACAACAAAAAAGAATTAGCGAAATCGGTCCAGCCGTTCACGCCTAATGCCGTGTAAAACTAAATAAAAAAAGTTGTAAATCAAAGTAACGTTAGTTTTACCATACTCCTCCGAAACGGCTTGCCCGATTTTAATGAAATCTTATATGCATATTCAGTAGGTTTGAGAATCGGCTGACTCGAGGCGGGAATCGAACCCACGACCCCGGAGCAGAAGGCAGGGTCACTGCCCACTGCGCCAACGGGCCAGCCATATTATATTAGTATTATACAATGCTTAACGAGGTGATAGCTTTTAAGTGATACCTTGCCTTGCAGCCATGGAGATATTGAAGATCGTGTATAAATATAATATTTGTAAGATATTAAATATTATTCAATTCGATACTATCATTAATCGTTTTCTAGCTCTTTACGCTCTTTATCGAGCTCTTAATATCGAGCTCTTTACGCTATACATCAGTCTATCCACAAAGTCTAGTGGACAATCTGGAAACTTTCAACAGCTCAACTCTCCGAACAAGCGACCATTTTATTAGAGTTTATCTAATTAGTTTATAGGAGTTATTCACAGTCCTGAGTATTATTACAAATGCGGCTATATCTTCTTTATATATAAAAGCCGACTTCTTTATATATAAAGAGCCTTTTTTCCCTTATCAATTAACACCACAGACTAAATGCCTGTGCCATTTTTAAAAATTCTCGCTCCTGTAATTACTAATTTTTATGAAGTTTGTCATTGAATCGATAAGAAGAAGAATTGCAATAGTAGATGATATATTTTTTATGAGTCACGTCACGTAAGTGACAACGACTATGAACAACACTACCACTCTGTTCTTGAAGGTCAGAAACCCTAACAGCACATAAATACTTAAGTTGGAAACGGAGATGTTGTGCAAGGCAGGAAACTCCTTCCTGCCCATTAAAATGTTGCTTTCTCATGACTTTTGTTAATCTAAATACGTAGTGCAAGTTAATTTCAGGCAGAGTTGTACCAATGCAGAATCATCTGAGTACGTAACTGGTACCATAGAGACGTTGCGTAAGGCAGGAAATTCCTTCCTATTAAAATTCCGTTGTCACATTCTTTTTGTTAATCCAAATACGTAGTGCAAGTTAATTTCAGCATGAGTCGTATCGATGCAGAATCATCTGAGTACGCAACCGGTTCCACAGAGACGTTGCCCAAGGCAGGAAATTCCTTCCTATTAAAATGCTTTTGCCACATTCTTTTTGTTAATCCAGATACGTGCGAGTAGTGTAAGTTAATGTCAGTTTCCCGTTAATTTCTGCTAGCAATCAGACCGGATTAACCCATTACCCGGATCGTAGCTACAATTCAGCCACATCGGGTTCAGCCGGACGATTTATGTGGCTCTTATCTTTTCAATTATCTCCTTTCGTTGGATTCGACGAATGTGTTGCTACCGTCAAATAAATCTTTTAATGTAGGGCTTTGCTCAGGCGCCTAATTCCTGCCAGTTTCTAACTTGTAGGGGTTTTCTTTATTCGGGAGGAGGCCAGGGACTGCTATCTATCTACCACAAGAGTCGACGGACGATTATGTTAGATATTAAACGAATTAACCCACTAATAAGTGGAGCTGCTTTACACTACTCCCACACACAAACTCAAACAGTTTACAAAATAATTTAATGTGAATTCCAAAACGGATGATCAGATTTTGATGAAACTTTCTGGCAATCTTTAGACTTAACAATCCTGTAAAGTTTAATAATAATCAATGGGTTTGTATATTTTGGCACTTTCGTGACATATTTGACTGACTGGCTCGTTAGCGCAGTGGGCAGTGACACCGCCTACGTAGGTTCGATTCCCGCCTCGAGTCTGGGTGTTTTACATATATGTATGTATTTATATTTTTCTACTAATAAAAATATAACGTATGTATAACGGGCGTCTGTTACCTATAACACAGGCATTAAGTTGTCTCTGTCTACCTTAGAAACAGATGTTCGTGTGTCATATAGTCCTGTATATATTTAGTTATATTTTTACAAAAATGAATACTTGTTAATAATCCAAACCGAGCGAAGCCGTAGTAAGTCGGTAGTGTGAAATAAAATAAACATTATTAAGTAAGGTATTCATGTAAGTTAACTTAAATTTGCTATGCTTAAGTATAAGTGTAACAAAGTTATTTTAAGTAAAAAGTTTGAACGTTAAATTCAGGAGCCATTTCTTTAACTGTAGCTTAGCGCGTCTGTACAAGGAACAGTTTAAAATTAACTCCTTCCAGTTAACTTCGGAGTTAACTTCCCTAACTGTGTCTTATACGCTAAAATCTTAATAGAAACTGATATAACTTGGCGAATCGCTTGCAATTTTAAAGAAATGGCGACGAGTTATGGGTGTGATAAAAAATTGTTTAAATTTTAGTTGCCGCTCTAAGAATTTAATACCGATGAAATAAGACTTGGTTATAATCATTGAAAAAGAAGAATACGTATTATGAGTACTTTTTAGGTATATCTAATATTTCCGTTTCCTTTCTATATTTTTTTTTTTGTAAAAAAAGGGGCAAATGGGCAAGCGGTTCACCTAAGTGACAACCGGCGAACAAAAGGTACACCAGAGGGCTCGCAGATGCGTTACCGGTTTTTGAGGTATGAGTATGCTCTTTTCTTCAAGGTCGTATCTGTTCGGAAACACCGCAGCTGGCAACTGATTACACCTAGAAATTGTGCGAAGCAAAGAGTTTCTAGAAAAGCGCAGTTGTGAACTTTTGAACATCGAGATGATGAGGGTGGGGTTAAAAATTTTGACGGAATGTCCTGTTGTGAAACTCAGCTGCCGATATGAGTCCGAATAATTCCTCCGAGCAATCCTTAAATTAAATGATCGTATCGGGATTTTAAACAAGTATTTTGTAGAGACGGAGATAAGTATCTTAAACCCTGATTTTTATTTAAAAATATCTTTAATATTAATGTGAAAAACTCTTCGAGGAAACTAAGGTACGACCAAGTCAGGAGACCTGAAGAGCTGAAGCAGCCCTTAGCTTAGACGCCGTCGGCGTCTCTAGGTGTCTATACTGAAGTTTTTATGAACCAAATAGATCTATCTGGCGAAGAATGAGGAGAGCCAACCTCAAGTAATATGGCATAAAAGAAAAAAATGAGCAAGAATAAAAGTCTTCACAAAAAAGTTAATATATTTACTGCTATTTTGCAATTATAAACAAATAAAATTAATTCATATAAATCCCATTAACGTTGTAAATAATACATTAATGCCGTCCAATTCATTGAGAGTATTGAACAGTACTGAATCAAACGATTAATACGGAATGCAATACATCGCTTTTATCCACCCATTATTTGTCATGTAATGTACCACTTAACAAATACAGTGCAATGCTGACTTCTCGTTACTATGATGAATTTCATTCAACTACTCGTTCGAATTCAGGCTATAATTTTGGCGCATTGAGGATAAAATTCATCTGCATTTATGAGTGTTAAACACAGTTAAATAGAAGTATTTTTATGAGTATAATGTAAAATAAAAATCGAAAAGCGTATGTTTCATATCTAAAGAGAATTAATTGTAATCCATCGCTTCTACCGACAGAAACTTTGTCATGTAATGTAACACTTAACTTTACAAATATAGTTCGATGCTGACTTGTCATTACTATGTCGAATTAAATTTGGATCTCTGTTTCTCTCATGACTTTGAATTAAGGCAATAAAATCGGCTTATGTGTGTTAATTGTTGTGCCATTTTATGTATGCAGTTAAATGAACGTATTTTTACTTGGTATAGGAAGGCGGTTGCTTAACATCTAAACCGAATTGATTGCAATACATAGCTTTAAAAGACCGACTGACTAATTTAAAGCAAGAATAGGAATTCGTTTGGATAAAGTCTTCTAAACTAATGCCGGAGCCAGACATAGCTCAAGTGTTTGTACATATATGTCCTTCAAGACTACAAAGTTAAAGTTACACATAGTCCCCGGCCTCACTACGTGATCATTGAAATAATCATTCAAGTGAAGCTACGTCTGGCGCCGGTATAATTCTAGAAGACTTATGCAAGAACATAATGAATGCATTAGATAAATATTAATACGGATTGCAATAGGAATAGAAGACAGTATTTTAAATTGTCCTCTATGTTAATTTGTAAGAAAAAAATAACTTAACATTATATCAAAACTTAAATAAAAAGTTGCATTAGAAGATAAACATACACTCATCACAACATAGATGTAGAACGACACATTTGCCTATACATTCGCGAAGAGTTATAATCTCACTAACGCCATCTCACTAATTAATAGCAATCACATAAAACATAAATTAATGCTACACGTGATTATATGATCGGCGTACACGATATGAATAGTTCAATTAATTTAATGTATGTGAATCACTGATATAATTGATTGAAACAATTAATTTATTGATTGATTTATCGTTTGACACTCTACTCGAAGGTATGTTTAATATGGTACAATTGACAAGACATTTACTCCCAGGGAGTGGATCTTCCATTATCTGTCCGATTACTGGTCAGTTCCACTACGGATACGCGACCCCGAAACACCCTAGCTGCTATTGTCACTCCCCCTTTAACGTCCGTGATAGTAGTATCCGCATCCTTTCTCTTCTCCCCATCTACCTTTATATCCTTTTACTCCATTCCTTTCCCTTACTCCTGTTTTTCTAATTAGAAGTGGCGCCATGCTTGTAGCCGAATTGGACCTTCGCTTCTGGGTACCAGTACCTCTTTCTTACAATTACGGGTACAGCATTATATTGCAGCTTTACAGCTTTCATTTATCATTAATCTCCGTTCAATACAGCAAACAAACGTGGGCGGTCTCCTTATCTAGCTGATAAGTCTAATACAGTAGCACCTATCTAAGGCTTTCATAATTACTCGAGTGATAACAGACCTGATAACACTGTGTACGAGATTATACAGATTATATATCTATCATAACACCATTAATGTATGGCTATCAATTAAAGTGATTTATACAAATGTTTATGAAGAGGAAAATAATATAGCCTACATTTGAACTCGGCACTAAAGGATATCGCAATATAGTGGTAGTATCAATCGCCTGGTACTGTATCCACAAGAAGAGAAGTGGCACTATTCCTTACTTACTACTGTAAGTAAGGAACAGTGCCACTTCTCTTTTCTTATGCAAGCTTATAGGATACAATTTAAATATTGTTATTTTTATATTCAAGAAAAGGATCTTAAAAATTGTTTCTTTGCTCTTGTTAGTATTATCCGATCATAAAGCTATATTAGTTTCTTTTTGTCAGAAAAAGCATATTATACACTAAATATTTACCGTGACTTCGTTTGCTTAAACTTACGAAAACTATTAGATTTTATTTAAACTGGCTCTATAGAAAAATCCGTAACTCCTTGCGAAAATTTCATTTTTGCACGTCCCGCGGTTTTTGAGATTTCATGATAGTTCCTATTTAAAGAAAATTTTGCTTAGGGTTATTGTTAGAAATTGAGGTAATGCATAACAAGCAAAAATGAGCCTTTTAACTAATTGACGGTATATATGCATTTATATTTATATTTATATGTACTGCAGTATGGTGCGGCCGCAATGGGCGACAACCTCAAACATGCACGTAACATTCCTACCAGGGTTTTCGAGCACATCCAACGTTCGATGCTGAACGTGTAACGGTATAATCGCGGCGTCGGTTTATGGGGGCCATATTCGGGGTAATTGCGCCCCGCCGCCGCGGCGCTCCTTTTCATAGAAATTGTTCTAGGAATTGTGGCTGAACTCGTGATATTGTGTTATGTAGGTATTTACGCGGAAAAATAATATTAGTCTGGGGAACAGAAAAAATAATGGAATATTTCCAACATCCATATATAGAAGTTAAAGGTCACCTAACACGAAATCTTGAAAACCGCTGGACTTACAAAGGTGCAATTCAGTAGGTAGGTAGTTTATACTTAGTAGACATCCGCTAATTTCATAGGGCCAGTGTAAGGAGTTCTAAGGACAATATAATTTTACGCGGACGAAGTCGCGGGAAACTACTTGCATTGTATATACTAATCTAATTTCACAAATAGCGAATATAATTCAGTTTGCTTGCTAATTACGTTTTCATTATTTACACACATATTATTACGAATTCAGAAATTTATATAATATACTATTCCTGAAAAAGATAATAATATTTTAACATATTACACAAACAAAAAAGAGTACAACGATCCGTCAGATATTTACACTTCTTCTACTGACATGAAATTCAAATTAAAGCGAGCGAAACCGTTGGATAAAACTAGTACAGATTTAGATAAGAGTGTTAGAAATCCTCACTCTGAAGAGTGGGCACAGAAACATTAGAAGGAATTGCGGCGTGCCGCGTTGTCGGCGCGTATTCGAGGTAGGAATCCACCCACGACCCCCGGAGCGGTAGGCAGGAATGTACAATGATGAAATTTGCCAAGGAGCTACCTCGTAAAATTAGCTTTAGCTAAGTGAAATACTTACCAACAAAATATCAAATAATGTTTTTTAAATATAACGATCACAAGCGTTTATCAAAAAGAAAATGTGATGTGAATAAAGAAATTTTGACTTTGAATTTATAGAATAGGGTAGGATAGGAAAGAATAGTATTATATTCTATTCTATTGAATATTTTCAATGTTATCAGACAGAGTAGACATATCCAATACAGGTCTTATAATTAAGATTTTGTCGCTAATATAACAGCAATTGCAAAATTTGCATTTGCAAATTGGTAGCAACCTGAATGCTCTGCTTGAGCATAGCGCTGATTTTCAGTTTGGCCCTTTTACTTTATAGATCATACGCCGTCCACTGCAGCTTAACACATACACTTCTAATAAGTAAAAAAAAATATATAATTGTTTATAGGCGACAAAAAAGTTCTTACTTGGGGTGTTTGTGTGGTGCGGCTCTTCAGCAAATAAAGCATCTTCTATCGTGTTCTTCCTGCTCTGCTAACTGTACCCGGCGGACCGGATGTGAGCTACAGAGGACACTGTTCGTTTTGGGACGGAACCGTTTGAAGCGCCATCGACACCAAAAGAAGACAAAAAAGTTAAATGTGTTTGCACACCTAAAAAGTATTTCTAATAATCTATTTAAAAAAAAATATATATCCCTTATTGTTTCAATACATATTAGCCGACAAAGTTGTTACTACAGAGATCCTAATACGAACATTCTCGTAATGCCTTTGCCCCACCACCTTTTTTAAAGCCTGGATCTAGGAAGTGAAATACTATCAGGCGTGGATATAATTTACGTATAGTTCCGTATATATTTATTATTTGGTATAATATAACTTTTTCCAGTTTTTACTTTATAGTTAACATGCAAAATGTAATTTAAACTCAGCTTTATAAGAAATATTTTTAAAGTAGTGGCCAACGAGTTTCTTGCAGATTCTTCTCGTGTCTTGACTCTTCCGAATCAGTTTTGGCTATTAAAATATTTGACGATTCAAAAGAGCTTGTAAAAATCTACTTGAATAAAACATTATTTGAATTTGAATTTTGAATTTCAAAATCTGTACAGTTAAATCGCAGATTAGCCGGAATATGAAAATTTACACATTTTTCTTCTTGAATATACATACATATATCTATACTAATATAGATTTGGTAAACAAAACAAAGTATAAGAATAAGAATGTCATTTTACTTTGTTCCCTACAAAGTAAAAAGATGGCATTCTTTGAAATACATTTATTTACTATTAAGGAAAATTTTCCTCTATTCGTCCAAGGCACCGTAAAAATCACCGACAATCAATTAAAAGAAAATACGTTGTTAAAAAAAATAATGCTCGAAAACCAATAATTTCTTCATATCTCATATGTCGATGGTATTTTATTATTACGAAGAAACAAGGATAGTTTTTGCGAACCTTATGGCAGTGAAACCTAAAAAGTAGACGTCATGCACCAAATACCTAAAATTCCTGTGAGTTAGTGGGAAAGTACTAAATTTCAAACCTTAGCGCCAATGCGTTAATCGGTGCCTCACGCAAGGTGACCCATATACGAGAACCCCAAACCTCTAATCCTAGCGGCAGAACATTGGCTGGAACGAAATCCCTGAAATAGGTTTTTTATATATCAGATTTCATATTTTTTATTTCTGTTTTACTCATCAGTATACTTTATTCTATTCTGTTCATCACATGTTATATTACGTGAAAGGAAAACTTCTAGTACCATTTTACGAAAATTTCGAGGACGGAAGAGTATAAATTTGGCTCAATTATAGTTTATATAGAGATGGGTGTGCGAATTATAATGATTGAAAAAAATATACCTTATAAGTATATTAAATGATTAAAATAAAACCTCACGCGCACCAATGATTTACATCGCTTGAGAAAAGACATATTTACAATTTACTATAAGCTGGTGTCAAAGCGTATTCATGAGGGCGATGGTAAAAATATTAATGGACAAAGATTAAAAATTTGGTCGTAAGAAGAATATAAGCATATATCACTATGAAATCTAAGAATTTCGACGCCAGGCAATCTCTATTTATTATAAATCTCTATCAATTAAACCAGACATACCATAACCAGCAAAAGAGGGCCTAGCAAGAACATTTTCGTTATTAATCTTACGTTCGAGACTGAACGTAAGATTAAGTAAAACTATTAACGTAATGCACAACAAGCAAAAATAAGCCTTTTAACTAATTGCACGTGCAAACGACATTCGACCTTATCGCGCCAAAATAATTTCTTTGTCAACTATATTTACCCGTTGGCAATTGCATAACGGCGATGATGCTCTGACGGAAATTCAAACTCTACTTCTTTCCATTTGTACAGCGTGATGAAGGGGTTTCGTTCGGTTTGTGAGACTTCCCGGTGGCCTAAACTCGTTATTAAGGGCCGGCAGCGCACCTGCTGGCCTTCTGGTCGTGTAAATGTCCATGGTTGCCGGTAGACACTTCGGTGCCTGCTGCCTGCTCCTCTGCCCCCTTGTAACATAAAAAAAAAGGCAGCCAACTGCGCCATCTAGCTAGATAAAAACTAAACAATAGTGAAAGCACACAAATTAGTGTGGTGATTGATGACAAAAATATTCCATGCAAATACAAAGTCCACCCATATCCGTCCGATACCCTCGGGTTACACACATATCCAGAAAGCTTTGTCAATGACAAATAGTCCTCACCCCATTCTGGCTGGCGTTTTGACAATAAATAAGAGATATCAAGGAAACAGTGGGTCTGCGATACCGCGGATTTGGCTATAACAAATGACACGAGATGGACTCGAGAAGGGTTAGCGCATTAAAGTATTAGGATGTTTGATTGATTGTATGTACCCTTTTTGTTAGTTTTCACCGATGTGGATACTGAAACAGTTTATACTTAACATGTCATACTAGCTGTTTGCCGTGATTTCGTCCGCGTAAAATTAAAGTTACCTTTGGATACTTATACCGGAGTACCGAGTACCCTCTTTAGGTATTCCAAGTGTCTCACCAATACTCACAGTCACCTTGTGTACTGAAAATACGGATCCATATATTGAAAACGGGTCCCTCTATATACAGAAAAGATGTCGATTTTTTTTTTTAAGAATATTGGGAATACTTTTTAGGTATGTCTAATATTCCCTTTTCCCCTCCTACTAAGCTTAAATTAAAAGCTTGTTTGTATATTTTTCGACATTTTAGAAAGCAATGAAGCAGCAAAATATTGACTTCAAAGAAATAGACAAGGATGTTTTGGGGACTGATAGTGAATTCAAGACACCACCTACAGAAAATCACAGTTGACAGTTCGAAACATGCAATCTATTTTGTGCATTTAATCCAGTAAATATGTGGAATGTGTTTAATAATCACATTTCTCAGTCAGACATAAAATAGTTTATTAGTTGAAGTGCTATTTAGATTTTTGAATTATGGAGATTAGAATATAAGGAGGTCCATCTTAAGATGTAATAATATACTGTAATAATACAGTGTCCATCAAAATCTGCACATAAGGGGAGCACCACATTAGAATGAGAAAGAATTTTAAAGGTTATTATTGGTCAATTCATTGCTACTTTCAGACCATTCTATGCTATTCTGCAAGACTATTGATCAATTTATTCAACATCAGTGTCAATTCAGTGAATCTTCAAACAATAATTTGCTGTTTAAAAATGGCCACTTTTTCAACTATCCCCTCATAGAAGATGGTCCTCCTTATTTTTAATGTAGAGGTCTAATCTCTATGTTTTGAATGTAGAGGTTTTGTTATATATATTATCTGATCTAGGTAATTGATTCATTTTGTGACATGGCAACTATTTCATATACATTTTGTTCAATCTAAATGTTTAATATATTATTTTACAATTTGTCAAATACAAAACTGTTGAGATATGTAACCTTTAATTATTATAGGTCATCCATAAATTATGTCACAAAAATTTTCCCGTTTTTTAACTCCCAAGGGGAGTTAAAAAACCGTCACAGGTTGACGATAGGACAAATCAATATAGCCTAGGCCAAACTCGTTCATCCTGTTAGTGATAGGATGAACCAATTTAGCCTAGGTCTTCAATGTCTTGTTATTTCAACTTCAATTTTCAATGTCTTGGTTAGCACGTTCAACAGAACCCTGATTTTGGCTGTGCCTTTGTTTTCCATGCACGATTTTCAGTTCTGACCAAAGATTTGCGAGTTCACTTATAACATTATTGATAAATTCTCTACCATTATCAGATTGAAGAATGCACGGCGCCCCTAAGGTTAGGAACATGTCATTCAAATGATAAGCCACTTCTTCACCCCTTTTTTTTTTGTTAACGCACGAAGGAGAACAAATTTTGTGAGGTGGTCTTGGTAAACCCGAATGAATTTAAAATTCCCGTCTGGTTGTGTTTGGAAATCAATCAAATCGACTTGGCATCTGCTATTCCTTTCCAAATGAAATTCCATCGTGTACTTCAAAAACATTATTGCAGGTATAATTTTATTAAAATTTTCCATAATTACCTGTAATAAAATATTTCAAAATATTTGTCCTATATTCTTTTTTATTTTTTTGAGAACTGATTTTGACGTCTGCATTCAGAAATTTTTAGACTGAGGGATATTAACCAGGATAAAGAATTATCTTTAAGGACTGCAGCCACAACACATTCTGTTGGACCAGGGCAAGGCTTCGTGAGATGCAGTTGCATGAAAAATTGTAGAACAAACAAATGCAATTTTAAGAAAAACAAAGTACTCTGCAATTCTAAGTGCCACCAGAGTAAACCTTGCAAAAATAAGTAAATAAGCAAATTGCAGATAAAAATACTCCTAATACAGGTTTTTAATTTAGTAGGAGGGGAAAAGGGAATATTAGACATACCTAAAAAGTATTCCTAATATTCTTTAAATATATATATATATATATATATATATATGATTTAATAATAGCTGACCAAGCGCGTCAGACAAAAATTTAATTGAAGCTGTGATCAATTTTAAATAATCTTTCGACTTTTCCTTTATTTATTTCCTTTTAACCTTTCCTGAAATAAGGGGAATGAAACAAACCAAACAGAAATCAAATCCGTCCAGCGGTTTTCGAGTTTTAGCGAGTCTAATGAACAAGTATTGATTCTGATATATCTTGTGTTGTATATCTTTGTTTTGCAGTATCACCATTATGTGTAACTTTTACGCAGGACAACGTCTGCCATTAGAAATAGACAAAAGAGTCTGTCAGTCTCATACTATTTGTTATTATATTCTAGGATCTTTGTATATACATATTTCATATCTATGTATATTCATTTTTTTGGAAACTTTTGCGCAAATCAACGTATGCAAGGTCTGGTCTATAATTATAAATAGTTAAAGACACAACATTCAGTCGGTAACATGCTATTTTTTATTTATTAATTTATTTTTATGTATAACAAGGGGAAACGAGCAGGCGGTTCATTCGGGTGACTACAGACGCCAAGGGACGATTGCAACACCAGAGGACTCGCAGACGCGTCGCCGGCCTTTGAGGAATGAGTATGCTTATATTTTCTTAAAGGTCCCCAAATCGGCATTAAGCGATCCTTGGGGCTTCGTAATATTTCATAATATCTTTAGTTTCAATTTTAACGTGATGATAGCCTATTTCATAAAAATCGGTCAAGCCGTTTCGGAGGAGTACGGTAACTAACATTGTGACACGAGAATTTTATATATAAGACTGTCCGCGTGGGCCACCCTTATCACTTAGGAGTATGAAAAATAGATGTTGACCGATTCTCCACCCTAGCCAATATGCACGCAAAATTTCATGAAAATCGGTCGAGCCGTTTCGGAGGACATTGGCAACGCACCCCGTAAGACGAGAATTTTATATATTAGATATATATATGATAACGGCTTGACCAATTTAAGTATATCTTTAAATACTCCTAGAAGTCAGTGTTATGTTTCTCCGAAAATCGAGCAAATTTCGATCATTTCTAAAGTATTTAATTGTTTTTAACAAACTTAAATACGTTCAATAAAAAATCTGATGTATTCAGCCACATAATAATGACTTTTACAAGCAGGTTTTATAATATGATTCCTTAATTATAATAGATACTAGCTGTACCATGCGACTTCGTCCGCTTTGTTTTATTTTATGCGGAACCCTCATTATTTTTTATAAAACTGATGTAGCCTATGTTACTCATTATTATCAGCTATCTGCCAGTGTAAGTACCGTCGAAATCGGTCCAGCCGTATCGTAGATTACTCGAAACCAACCGAAAGACAGACAGAAAGACAGACAACTTTTTAACTTACATTTTAAAAAGTCGACGTTGCAAACAGATATTATTTTTATTTATATGTATTTTAATTGCATAGAATAATATTTATACATGGTAATCAAGTAAAAAAAAAAAAAACAAAAGCCAAAAAAAAACACACTGCTTTCTAATATAAAACCACATTCTAAACCTAATTTATCTAAATATTTATCACGAGAAATCCTGAAACAACTGGTGTTTTTTTTTTATTGTGAAATGGAAACCAAAGCGAAAGTGCTGCGTAGAAAGTGCCAGGTATTTGTGTAGTCTTCACGAACGTCGTTATATGAGAGGCAAAAAATTAACAAGTGAAGGACACCGCGGCAAGCACACTTATGTGAAGTGTTTGAAAACCTGGATGAGGTATGACGTAACCAATGTTGCCAGCACTATTACTATACACAAATAAAAAAGGAAACTTAATACAGAAAACTAATCACATATAACCAAAAATTTCAAAGCCTTACTCTAATTGATGGAATAAACTGGCAAAACAATATTGTATATGACTTCTTATTTATGCTATTATACATAACTTCCAAAGAATCTGTAAATATACAGTTAAGCCTTGATTGGCACGAGAGTTAAAAAAGCGTTGCGTTAAATTTTGGCGTTGGCACTTTTTCAGCGTCGTCGGTAACCCGTATGTTCTATTTGAACGTTTTTTTAACGCGCATTCCCAAGTTTTTGTTCACACGGCAGCGCTTTTATAATGTGAGCTTTTTTACATATACGGTAGGGTACATTTTGTTACATAAATATACGGTAGCGTATATTTTCGTACTGACGACGCTGAAAAAGCGCCAACGCCGAGATTTAACACAGCGCTTTTTTAACTCTCGTGCCAATCAAGGCTTAACTGAATATTTACAGTTTCTTTGGAAGTTATGTATAATAGCATAAATAAGAAGTCATATATAATATTGTTTTGCCATTTTATTCCATTAATTAGAATAAGGCTTTGTGATTTTTGGTTATATGTGATTAGTTTTCTGTTTTAAGTTTCCTTTTTTTATTTAGCGACCCAGTCTATACCATCACCATAAAATAAGAAACAACAGCACATTTCTCGTTTTTAATTTACTAGAAATTGCCTGGTGGTTGAAATTCGGCCACAAATCATTATCATATGCTTATTTAAAGCTTCATACAAAAATTAAACTCTTTTTACATCTAAGTTTTTAATATTTGACATACACAATGTAATGCCAGCCATCTACCTTACGGTTGACCCCAGAAGCCAACCAGTACAGTTAGACCGGAGCATGTGTCAGACTACGTTTGAACTTGTGCAGGCGATCGGAGCACGGTCGAATATCAATTGTCTTTATATTTTGTACGTTACACCGGAAGTACCCATACACGTTACCGTACGTGCCGTAGGCACAGGCAAACCTGAATAAAATCCGTCCGGTGCGCCGTAACGCTGATGCCAAGCAACATATTAAAATTTATAAA
>JANCMC010008574.1:942348-954300 GCA_024363005.1 Charaxes varanes | reverse complement strand
TTTTGCTTCACGTTTTAATATATAGATTAGATTAGATTTATTTAAATTTTCAATTAGGTCCTTTTTTTTAAAATCAGAACATCAAATTAGGTTGAACCGAGTTGAACAATTGAGGCTTAATTGCGAGTAAACTGTAAAGTAAAGACATATTGGATTAATAACAAAACAATTTAACAAAAAAAAATCATTTAATTCTTATAAATTATTTACATCATCGAGCAAGATATCAGTACAGTTAGTAATAAGGCAGATGACAGATAGTTCTTTGCAGAGTGCGCTTTTTGTGGAGCGAACAGAGCCACGTCTTGAAAATTTGTGTTCCAGCCGATCACCTGTTCGTCCCTGTTTTGGACGCGCAACCAAAGCTCTAGAGGGCGAAAGTATCTGTAAATTAATTTAAAATACAATAATGGACCTTGTCGTTTGAACACGGGTCTAACTCTCTGAGGAATGTCTTCCACTAATTGCTTATATTTGTAACAAATGTAGGTATGCTCTTAATATAATATAAATTGATTTCCATAGTATTTACAAACTATATAATGAAATTGTTTTCAATTCTTGTACGTTTAGATTTTTTTTACTACGAACCTATTTTTAGGTGGTTTTCACCAATAAAAACAGTGATTTTTGATTTACGAGGAAGGTTTATGTATACCTAATACATGCACACGTGCGAAGCAAGGGCGGGTCGCTAGTTAATCATAATTAACTAGCTGTGCCCGCAACTTCGTCTCACCTCGTGATGATAGACAGTCTTCCTCGATAAATGGGTTATCTAACAATGAAAGAATTTTTCGAATCGGACCCGTGGTTACTGAGATTATCGGGTTCAAGTAAACGAATAAACTCTTCAGCTTTATAAATTAGTATACATTAATATCGAAAATCAGCCGTTATTTAATATCTCATCAGCTCAATGCGGCTGGTTATAGACTAACAATCATATTATGATCATAAGATAAAATATACAAGAATAACAGGTATTAAAACGCAACGCTAATATAATTTACACCCACGTAAGCCATCAAGAGATAATGTTCATTTTACCACACAACTGTTAAAAAATAAATAAACAAAGAGAATGTCGCCGCCCATGTTAAGATTTGGTCATATCGCAGCCTAATCATTAGAATTATTGATCTAATATGCTTGTTGAATAAATGTTTAATTACTTTATTATGTCCTCTTAAATAATAACCTTTATATAAACGACCTGTGGTGTTTCGTGTTCCGGCACGCCGCCCTATGGAGTTATGGAGAAGCACCCTAGTGAATGAGTCTGTAAAGGACATCACATGGAGATGTGGTAGTTTGCGAGATCGTTCGACAAGGAAACATAGTTTTAAGGTCGGATGGCGTCAGATATACCCTCCGTCGGATGGGTCGGATAACCCGGTACGGATCACTGAGTTTCCCCATTTAAAAAAAACCCTCAATAGCTATTGTACTCACCTACTATATACGGTTGTATATACAAATAGTCATTTTGTAAATTCACTAAATCACGCAATATTCTGCTACATATGGAAACACTAGGTAACCACAAATTATAGACAAATTAGAGTCGTTTTAAAATAGTGTGAAATGAGTTGTTTCTAACTTAGAACCGGAAAAAGTAATGAAAGTTTACAAAATGGAAAGTGATCAAGCGGAAGTCGGACTTAAGAGACACATAAATTACATATTTTTCGTTTTTATTTGATATATTTTAGGACCAATTAACCTAGAAGTAATAATTTGTTCAAACAATTTCCTATTTTGCTCTGAAACTCGTAAATTCTTAGTTATATTTTTACCTAACTTTATTTTCGCAACAATTTTAAATGAACGAATACAAGTTTTATGTGCTAAACATTATAATAATGTTAATATATTACTTTTGATGACCGTTCTGATCAAAGAGCATAAATGGCAAGTAAAATTTAAAAAGTTCCGTAAGATTGATCATTGGTGCAATGTAGGAATGTCACTATTTAATCTGTGAACGTTATATCATTTTTTCATCTGTAACCTTTGCGCGCCAAATTCATTATCATTCTGCGATCGTCCGTGTTTTATTTCATACATCAGTGGTAATGGTGTTGATTTTGGAATTAACTACTTTTGTTTCGTCTTTACCAAGAACTGTAAAAGTCTAATACAGGAAGAGTAAGACGTGTTAATAATAGGTATTACTAACACAATGTAAGGAGCAGTAAAAGCTTTTATTCCTCCATTCATATTACTCTACAATAGTAAAATTAATCTATGCTTACTGCTTACTGTTACGACTATATGACTATTACTATCCATTTATTTAATATATCTTATTCTTACATACATTTTTAAATATTATTATAAAAACAAAAACATTTAAAAATATATAAATTTTTTTTATGTAACAAGGGAAAAACTGGCAGGCGGTTAATCTAAGTGACTAGCGACGCCCATGGACATCTGCACACCATATAGAAGGCTACCAATTGCGTGTCTGGTCTTTTAAAGACGAGTTTAGGCCACCGAGAACTCACAAAAACCGAACTAAACGCGAGAACAAAACCATCACTTCACGTGACAGCATTGCTGCCACTTCACGACGATCTTATGTGAGAAAGAGGTATCCACGCAGACGCACCGGCCCATTTCGGCTGCGGACCAAAAAGACACATCAAGTGTGGCGCTATCTCTTATTAAAATTTTTAACAATTCTACGAAATATTAAAACAACAATTTAAAAATAGGTAAAGTAATATATTTATATATTAAACAACATGGGCAACGATCCAGTTGGTGTATCGTGCTACAGCTGTGTTGACTGCAGGGAACGTATCGTTGCCGCATCCTTCTCCCCAGGATATGACTCCGATGGTTATGTTCATGAAGAGCAGTGGTCCACCGGCGTCCCCATAGCAAGGGCCTGAGCCACCGATACCGAGGACACCAGCACAGATCATGTTTTCTGTGACAGGTCCTCGACTTGGGAGCGTAGCATAACGCTGAGCACATAATCCATTGTTAACAGTAAAAAGGGCTACATCACGGATCGCGTCGGAAGAAGGACCAGCTTCCTAAAAAATAAAATTTACCTTTAAATAAATTTAATCATATTAATATTTAAGCGGTGGATCAACAATAAAATATATACAGGACTATATGACACACGGACGTCTATTCCTAAGGTAGACAACTTAATGCCTGTGTTATAGGTATTAGTCCTAACATTATTAGAATTATTTTAGGTTGAGATGGTTTAGGTTTAGTTTCATATTAATGGTATTGCCTCGTTTTATTCGGTTTGTGAGACTTTCCTGTGTCTAAACTCGTCTTTAAAGGCCGGCAACGCATCTGCTAGCCTTCAGGTCATGGGCGTCGGTATTGACTTAGGTGACGGACCGCCTACTCGTTTGCCCCCATATATAAAAGATTGAGAGAGAGCTCCATTTCTAATATTTCATCTCATCATTGAAAATAAGTGAGGTATCATGTCACCACGCGCAGATCGACCTAATTTTCGTACCGGTTGAAAATTAAAGAAGTCCTAGAAGGATTCAATTCCAGGGGAACGGTAATCTTATTAGAGAGACGTCTGGAATTCATTAACATTTATGCGATTCAAAAACTTCTAGTTGCCTTTTCTGCTCAGAAAGTTACTGATACTGTGAGTATAATTAAAATGAAGCGGCCGAAATACTTTTTCTATTCAATATTAGGTGGTCGACAAAAGATAATTTTGTGGAAAATGTAAATGCTTATATAATATGAAATTAGGTTATTTTAATAAAGTGTTTTTCATATTCTCTCTCAATATATTTGTACGTACAAATTACAATATAATTTTTTTCAGTTCTCTTCTTCCTAGCGTTAGCCCGGTCTAGTACCAGGGTCCGCCTAGATTGCAGAGGTTGTGGCTGTGGGGCTCGTTCAGGTGTCCAACTGCTATCTGACGCCACCCTCGTAAGCCAGGATCTCTGCAACCCCGTAAATTGTTGTAACTCCAAATTCCCAGCTTTTTAGTAGAGCGTTGACAAATGTAGCTAGCTGGCTTTCTGCTGCCCCGTCAGATTTTTACGCGCCAAAGTATGCTTTTTTTTTTCTTTTTTTTTTTTATAAAAGAACTAGCTGTGCCCGCGAGTTTGTCCGCGTAAAATTAGGTATAAAAATTAGATTCAATTTTAGCGTGATGATATATATATCCTTCCTCGATACATGGGCTGTCTAACACTGAAAGAATTTTTCAAATCGGACCAATAGTTCCTGAGATTATCGCGTTCATGTAAACAAACAAACTCTTCAGATTTATTTATTAATATAGAAAGTACAGATACTGTGATCAGGCCTTATTTGTCACTTTTTTTTGGGGGCACGCTAATTTTCGAAAGCTGTGTGTGCATAATTTTTTACGCCCGCCACATCCTTGCCACTGTGTTTATATTTATGTATAAATATAAGTATAATGTCTTCCGAGTGGAAAACGTCATACGCGCCCATTAAATATTCTTAAAGTTTTTTTTTATTTTAAGTTTTTTACATTTTCGAAATTTTCCAACAGGCCTGCGTAGGCCCGCGTGCCCGCACAAAAAAGCAATGTCATTTGTTTCTTCCCCTCATACAATTTATAATTCCCCTCATATATTTATTCCCCTCATATAATATCAAAAATCGCAGGACATAAAACGATGAAATTTAGCAAGGAGGTAGTTTATAGTTAGTAGAAGTCTGCTAAGAAAGGATTTTTCGATAAGACCAGGAAGTCAAAAAAGACCAAAAATATTATGGTGGATTTTTCTTGGGGAGCTTCCAACCAATAACATTGAGCGTTTTTAGTGGACTGTATATTATATATTAGGTTTGCGCCATTAATGGTTAATTGATAAAGGGAAGTCGTGGTACACTCGTAAATCTGTGCTCGCTTTCAATTATATTTTATATATTGCTATTATATTATGTTTCGTAGTTTACGTAAACAAAGATATTTCATTTTTGTGACGTCTATGGGTATTAAATACCTGAACGAAAAGGGCTTTTATAGCCGTTAGATATGTACGTTTCGATAAATTATTGCGAAAAAACTGTACAGTTTGAACTGCTCAGTTTTATCGATACATTATAATATCACAAAGTGATATACCTTACCAGTCTCGGCTCAGTCTGTTGATCGAGATTTTATCTTGATTAACAGAACAGACTTTGAACAGTATCGGTAAAGTAAATACGTTCGGTTAAGGGTGAATTATTATAAGAAATATAGGTAATATATTTAATTATTTAGAACTTAATGAAAACAATGGTAATAGGTCTTCATCTTGATATAGGTTTTTTTAAATTGCTTGTTGGAGAAAGTGATGCTTTTATATCGTGAAATAATAATACAGAAAATTGGGAATATGCATGTATGTTATATTAATTTCTTACATCATTTCACCTTAATCTTATACTGATATAAAAAGCTGAAGAGTTTGTTTGTTGATTTGATTGAACGCGCTAATCTCAGGAACTACTTGTCAGATTTGAAAGATTCTTTCAGTGTTAGATAGCCCATTTACCGAGGAAGGTTATAGGCTATACATACTAAATTTTTTCACCTAATATTACGAGGAAGACTTTTAGCAATGTTCAAATAAATTTTTGAAATAACATTCTCGTCATATTTATAGATTTCAAGAAATTGTATTAAAAAAAAGTATTGAATTCAGAAAAATATAAATACATTCTGAGGATATAATTTTTGAAGTAAAACTTCTTTACGCACGTTTGACGTGGGGGTAAGCGGGTGAATGCCTGACGAGAGTGTGACGAAAAGTGTGATCGGTTGAGGCGAACGTTCAATCAAATGGCTAGCCTCTTTACTTTCGTCTTTATTTTTAATTGAATGGCTAAATAAGCTATCTGCCCGCGATATATATACATGGAGCTAAAGAAGTTTTCCTTCACCTGTGTGGTCTGAACCACACACGCTTTTTTTATTGAAAAAAAAAAAATCAGTGATTAACACGAGTGAAGTCGTGAGTCCAAGCTAATAATAAACTAATATATTATATTCACAGTGACGGATTTGAGTCTGGCTCAACACCCAGTCTGTTACATCTACGACGTGGCGATGCTCAAACATAGAAACATTTGCGAACCGTGAGTATGCTATTGTCTACATTGATATGTGAAATATTTCGTCGAAAAAGGACCCCATTTATGTCAATATCTTAACAAAAGCCGCAATACCAAAACCATGAGGGCTCCAAAACTTGAAAGTGTCAGTATAGCCTTAATGTAAAGGATATTGGCAGATGCAATCTATTTTGTCCACGCCGGCATTCGAGGTAGCTATCTATAACTTTGTTTTAATTGATTTACAAGTGTGTAAATTTATATGTAGTGCGTTTGTCGCATTTGTAAATCAATATACATATGTATTTGAAAGAAAGAAAGAAAGAAACATTTATTTGATACATCACACTATACTAAAAACATTATAATTTATTTAACAATACTTAGGCTATACTTACAATATTTCGGCTTCAAAGACTGTCCATTTGATGCCGTAAGTAACGATCGATGCTGATTTAACGTAATGGTCTCAGAGCCATTATTAACACAGTTCCGCGAAGGTGTGTTCGGCAAGTCAAAATTGCGAACACATAGTAATTTGTGAATAGAAGAACTTTAAGCAATGAGTCGGCCGAGGTACTTGTGGTTGTTTTGAAACTTTGTAAAGTTTCCCTCAGTCCGTCCGTCTGTCCTTCCAAACATGGAAGGATAGACAGTCTATCAACAGATAGAACATTTGAAAAAATAATTTCAGCGAAATCGAAAAACTTTTGAAGTTATTTTACAATTACCTTCATCGCGTATTAGAAATGTAACCCTTCTATACTCCCATGCAACTGAATCGACTCAACGCGTATGTTGGCATAAAATATTGATTTTGCGAAAAATGGCTTGGTTGTGTAATCTTTTATTTGAAATTTCCTGTAAGAATCAGGTTTACGAATAAAAAAAATATGAAAATTGGAAAAACCGTTTTCCGAAAAAAACATCCTGTACGGCTTGGAGTTGAGTCTATTCAGTGGCATGGGAGTAGACAGGGTGTAAAAGATATCATACCGGATACACATACCATGGGTTCAGTATATGATTTTAGACTCCCTAGTGGTGAAATTATTCGTCAGCTTTTTCTTGAAATGTAAGTTTTCAGATTGCTTCCCAATGTTCACGATACATTGCGCGCTCAAGAATAGGATGAGGATGGCAATGTCTGTAACGTCTCATTTCCGAGATGAATGAGTTTTGTGATTTTATTGAGGACATTAAATGTAACAAAGTCTCACAAACCGAACGAAACGCGACAACAACACCATCACTAGAGGTGACAGCATTGCCGCCACTTCACGCCGATAATCTCTGACTAGCCTGAAGACCTCATGAACAGTCTTTCATCCTGTCCATTCCCGAACGTTACGTAACCAAGACTTTCTGCATTGAGTTCTTAATAGTGAAGTATTTAAATTTTTATTTTTAATCTTAAATGTATAAGTGTTGTTCGTTAGTCTCACTAAAACTCGAAAATACTGCGAATAAAACAGAAAATGAAACGCAATTGAAATACCGTTTTAAATTCCGTTTGTTTTCTTTCATTCACCTTATTGTGGGGAAGTTTAAAAGAAAAAAAAATGAAAGAAAATGTCGAAAAATTATTTTAAAATATGACAAAATGCAGTGGTCGCTACTCCGGAACACTTTGAAAGATGACTGTAGTGCTAGACTTTTTGACTGACGTGCCGTATTCAATTATTATTTCATTAAACAATTGGCCACTTTTAGGTTTTATGGAGAACACATAAAGGAGTGTGGTAAATTCTTAAAGAAAGATATGAAGATTAACAACATACCATGACCACAAAATTTCATAAACCTAATTAAAAAAAAAAACGATACCTTCCACGTAAATTGTTGTAACCCCAAATTCCCAACTTCACAGTAGAGCATTACAAACATGTAAATAGAAATAAAATAGTCATTACTTTTTTTTTATGTAACAGTCCGATGAGTAGGCAGCAGGCACTGAAGTGCCTACTGGCGCCCATGGACATCTGCACGACCAGAAGGCCAGCAGATGCGCTGCCGGCCCTTAATGACGAGTAGAGCATTATAATTCTTGATAGCATCTCGATCTCAATATTTGGGCTTTGGTATGATAGGCTAGTATAACCAGTTGTGAGGCGCAAAAAATCGGGACGTTTAGCGTCCTTTAGGATTATATTTTTAATCTACGTCGAGGAAAATTGTGTTTAATAACCTGAGCGATTACAGGTTTATTGATACTTAAGATGGCCGGCTAGTCGAAATTTGCCCACAAACCTTTTTGCTTACAACAATATATATTGTTCCTTTCACAGAAAAATAAAATTTGACGAGTTATAACATATCGTTGTCACTATTATGCTTTGATATCGTGGGGTACATGTGTGTGTAAATGATGTAAATCGTCTTGCATTGTTGTGTCTGTGGTATTTAAATAGTTTAATATATTCAAAGTGCATATTATAAAAAAAGTATTAGCACTAGAATTACAATTGTGCCAAATTTCAAACTCCTCCGTCTGCGCAATTTTCCTAAATTAGTACCTAAAGATTTCACTTCATTTATAAATATATAAAATGTTCTAATCATATACCTAAATAAAATAGGAAACATCGAATATTTATGATAGTAAAAACATTAATGGAAACATTTTTATGCATTTGTTAAATTATTGTGGTCTTCATCTTAGTAGTTCAATCTTGGCAGAGTGGTCGTTGTTATGGATCACTATTTATTACGTGTTGAACTTCTTGCTGTAAACTTCCACCTGCGTTTATTGGCTTGACGTAATCATTCCATAATTTATGGTCTTAATTAGATCCGTTCTTGTTGGATGCAGCCCTCGTGGACGCTTGCCTTCTATTTATCCTTGGGCTAAAGAAAATGGTGACAAAACCAGTTTATACGTGGTAGAGGTAGGAGCAAGGGGTAAACTAGTAAACTACCTGTACAACTTACTAAATGACCTTGGCTTGTCAAGAACTATCATAAGTTCATTATTAGAAAGGATATCTAAAGCCGCACTAGTAGGATCATACCGGATTTGGCTGACCAGGGGAGAACACTGGCAGTGAAGGTGATTGTTAGTGATCACTATACAGAGCGCGCTCTTAAACCCACAAGTCCCGGACATTGCCATAGTTCCTTCCTCTGCAACGTAATGGTCCCGGCACCCGCAACGTGAAAGTTACGTTTTCACGCCTAAACCGCTGAACGAATTTTGATGAATTTCGGTATGGAGTTATATTTAGCCTTGTAAAAGGACATAGTCTAATTTTTGTAGCGATAATGAAATTTTCAAGGGGTAAAAAAGGAGTCCCACAGTACCGTTCGCAAATGTTCCTAGATCATGGGGTTATTTGCGAACGAAGTAGTGAGTAAAAGCATTTCCAAGTGACAAAAAAGGGGGTAAAATAGGAGTTGAAAGTTTATATGAAAGTCGAAGAAACGCAGACGAAATCGCTGATTTAAGCTAGTTCTTCTTCTTCCTAGTGTTATCCCGGCTAAATACCGGGGTCCGTTTAGATTGTAGAGGATTTGGCCGTACGGCGAGTTAAGATAACCGATTGTCATCTAACGTCATCCTCGGAACCTCCACGATTTCTAAAACCTTACGACTAATATCACAAATTGACATTAATCGGGTCCCACTGTTTTACGTGCCTTCCGAAACACGGAGGAGGTCGGATATCAAATATAAATAGTGATATAAAGGATTTTATAACAGAATACATATAGTCAATAGTTTAGCGAGCTAGTAGTATATCCGGTACTGTCGGATCTATATGTATGTAATTATATATTTCTAAAAAAAAAATATGTGTGTGTCATATAGTCCTGTATATTTTTATTATTTCCATACCATAACGACCACAAATGAAAGTCCCGACGAAGTTATTCCAGTGATTTCAAAGATTATCCGAAACAAACAGACAGACTGACAAAAATAATTGGTGCCTTCGCAATAGATATCGCATTTATAGTCATATGCACTTAGAAGCAAAATAATTTAATTTTGACTTTGACTTTGACTTGACAAACAGACACTTATTTATATGTATAGATTTTATTTGTATTTGTATGTGTAAGAGATGATGGTAACATACAATCAAGAAGTATGATGGATCTTATGCCACCAGTGATTCTTATGGCGTAAGTCCGTAACACGGATCACTATAATTTGGAGATGTACAGTCGACCAAGAAAGTGCTTCACCATTTTGGATGAAACTTCCTACTTAATGAAAATTTTGCTAAGGGCTATTGTTAGAAATTAACGTAATGCATAACAAGCAAAGATGAACGTTTTAACTAATTGACGTGCAAACGAAATTCGGCCTTAAAGGTGGCAACCCAATTTTGTGCTCGACTATACACAATATACAGGTGACTGGTGAGACACTTAAAATACTTAAGAACCTATAGTGCTTAATTTTTCATCAAAATTCCTTAAAATTAGATAAAGCGTTGCGTTCTGTAGTTAATTTGCTGTTCGATAAAGTTAGTTCGTAAATGCATTAGTCCACTAAATACTGGCCATTATAACCACAAAATAAAAAAGTTGGTACACTGATATTTTGACACGCATTCAAAAACAAATTTTAAAATATACAAAAACAAGCATTCAGTAGAATATCACTTTCCTGGGATTTGATCTGTCTACGACCGCTAAAATATAGTATTTTTAAGTATCTAAACAAAATGATAGATATTGTACGAAAACTGTCCAGAATCAACGTGAGGGCTTTCATAAGGAACGTGAGTCACTCCAATCCTACTGGGATACCTGGATCAGGGGTAGGAAAGGGGGGCGGAGGTGGTGGAGCCGTTAGAGAGTCTGGTGGAGGTATGGGACAGTTTGGAGCCGCGCAAGAAGAACAATTCTTTTACAATAAACAGAGAGAACAACTACAGAAGATCAAGAAGACTATGAAGGAGACCCAACCGGCCGGTGATCTAACTCGAAAAGCCGAAAAATAGCCAAGTGATTATTTATAATCAATATTGTTATTTGAATGTTGCATAACTCTATTATCTATTCTATAACTCTATCTATAACTTTATAGAGATTATTCGATAGAATCATACGTATCTTTTAAATTTGATTAACTGAAGGCATGACAAATAAAAGCATATAAAATCAATCTACTTTTCTTTATTTAAAAGGTGAAATATTAAGGTTTTATTTCATTAGTTTCGGATTATTATATGCCCTAGTTCATATTTTGTCCTTTTTACAACTTTTGTCCCAATGAGTGTAATCATTTTGCTACTCTTTCTTCTCACTATTCTCTACCTTTGGCTTCTCCAGTCTTTTCTTTAATTCTTCCAATTGCTGTTTTGCTCTTTGCGTAAAATATCCTTCGTCGTGCATCGTTTCCGGATGGACGAATCCGGGCATTTTTATTCCTTCTATTTTCTCCTCCTTTGCGGGTTGTTTAGGTTCTGTGGAATCTGTATAAGATCTGTAAGGGTCATTGCTTGGCACCGAGGGTAATTCCATTTTGTTTATAAATTTAAAATACCTCCTCGTCAACCGCACAATTTTTGGGCACATCCGTTTTGTAACTAACATATTATTATAATATTTTTGATTGTATTTTAATATCTTTTGGAGTTGTTATTTCATAGGTTATGTATTTTTCGTGTAGTAAAATCATCATGATAATTTTTATACATATTATATCAGGACATCATTTTAAAATCTATTTTACTTGACTCTATACAGCTGTCATACTGAGTAATATTGAATGATTGACATGCTATTTAATATTATTGACAGAGGACAGACTAGTAATTAATAATTTTTTTTTTTACGTTTATGGCACGGTATATTCGTCTATGGCATGGTGCCTAAGTACAATTATTTATTCTGCAATGTCGGAAATAAAATTAA
>JANCMC010008574.1:918639-942248 GCA_024363005.1 Charaxes varanes | reverse complement strand
TTATGGCACGGTATATTCGTCTATGGCATGGTGCCTAAGTACAATTATTTATTCTGCAATGTCGGAAATAAAATTAAATATTAATAAATATTACAAAACCTATGAGACGAGTAATTTCAACTTAAATTTATTTTTCTACGATAATTAATCCATTGTTTTTGAGAGCACAGTTTGCATAATTTTTATTTAACATAACCACATACCTTGCGCGGATCAAGTCTTCAGAAACTTCTAGTTTACCAGTAAACATTACAAATCTTCAAATTTACCTCTTATTTATACAAGCAGAAACCATGAAATTAATTAACTATTCGAATAAAAATTTAAACTAACTTGCTAATTGCTCCAATATTCGGATTTATTTACGTGTGGTTTAATTAGTAACGTTATATTATAAGCATATACGAAAGAAGATAAGAAAAACTTTATTTGCGTATATCCATTTACCTATAGAAGGAAATAAAAACACAAATAATGGTAAACAACGATAGTTTATTTTCTCACAGCTATAAATAAAATTCAAATGGCTATATATGTGTTATATATAATATAAGTACTTTTAAAAATTATTGAAGCTTTATTTATAGAATGTTCTTAGGTTTTGGCGCGCAAAATCGGTTAAAAACCCACCTCTCGCACTAATGGCCGCTAAGCGGACCGTCAAAACTCGCATTCATTACTCGTACTTGTAACAATTTGCTACCTTACTTTTTGGTGTTGTCAAATATCAGCTTCCTCCTTATTTGTTTGAGAAATTTCATTTTGCTTACAAAAATAGTCAGTATAATACACGTGCTTCATAATTTTTGCTTGTTATTCTTTCCTATCGTGCTGCCGCCTTCGAGGGAAGTTTTCGTTATGCAGCCACCAAGTGCTGGAATAATCTTCCTCCTCCATTGCGGTTACTAAATAACTTAAATAATTTTCGGAACAAGTACAAAACATTTTTTAATTGAATCGCAAATATCTAGCTAGTGGTGGCGTTAATTTGTTAGTTGTTAATTTCTTATTTATATGATTTTGAATCTAGTGATATTTTCTGATAATTTTTATGTAATATAATTTAAATCCAATAATTTTTATGCTTAGCCCTAACTCCTAAATAACTCAAATCGAACGAATTGATGCTGTAATTATATTATGTTACATTTTTGATGTATTTCTGTTACTGTAGTTTTTATATTCATATTGTCATTATGTGTTGTCGTCTGTCTAAAGGGAGCTACTGAAAATCAGCTTTAGTTTTTACTCTGATCGGAGCCGAGTAGTAATCCCTTTCAGACTAATTGCAGCACTATATCTATTTAAGTATGACTTCAGCACATCAGTAAGTGTCTACTAAATCGTATGAAAGTACTATTTATTTTTTGCTTTTTAGTTCGCCTCGCCTTTTTGTTTTTGAAGGCGGTTTTCTTTTTATTTAAAAATAATTTATTTCCTAAACAGTTTCATATTTCTTAACCTACCAAATATCACTATTAAGTCACCTTCTATCTTATCTTTATTATGCACCTCAAAATACTGTTCAACTGTATTTTTTTGTTTTTGATTAACGCTATTCATTTATAGAATATGCCTGAATTTATTTGACGTATATTAGAAAAATAAATATTGTTCATCTAGGTGGAATTGCGAGTGTTCTGGCATTAGTCTTGCTTTAATATATTCACTAGATGTTTTCTAGTTCGATTTCTTACCAATTCCGTCGTGTATAAATCAGCTTTAATCTAGAGTTCTCCGCGCTCGTCACAAGTATACAGTGCAACTCATCCCAATGCGCTACCAGATGCATGACTAGAGCAAGTCTAATCTCATACGATGACTCAATATGGCCATAGACAGATAATGAAATAAACGCAAACAACCGCCAGGTGTGACAGCATGACAACCAATCTATATAAACATACACATTCACTGTGTTAAAAACATTTTCTGTAGACTTTTAGAGTTATCAGCACCTAACCAACCAACTTTAGGAGTTGTCACACATTCTATAAAGAAAGACAAAACAGAAAGTGAAGGTCTTAAAATGTTAATTCGCAACATTGATTATGAGAAATTTGCTACGGAACCATTCATTTGCATGCCGTCAATGGTCGACGCTGGAACTTGGGTAACTATAAAGTTTTCGTTGTTAACTTAATAGTAATTAATGGCCAGGTGTTCAATAATTGTACATTTAGTAACATGATATAATAATGACAAACTATAAAATGTAGATTATTTAACAGCAAAAAATTTGCGAACCGTTCAATACGAAAAAGTATGGATTTCCGAAAGATGGATGATACATAGGATAGGGAAACATCGATTTACTAACGAATAGATGTCAAAAACCACTTTTCACTTTTTTTTATTGTCCAACTAAGTTAAAAATTGGAAGATATTTGACAATTTAAAAGAGAAAGAGACAAATTGTCAAATAGGAAAATGACAAAGTCGCCGTGAAGTTTAGATGGATTGAATACAATTTTAGGGCGGTCTTCAAACATATACAACGCACCAGCTAAGTCCGTATTAACTTCCTAATAATATATAACACTAGTAATTTAATTAGTAATAGAAAATTCGTTGCAGATGGATATACCAATTGAAGAGAACGAGCTAATTATGTTTGTGCTGCCTGGTGTGGAAGGCTTTGCTTCATCGATGACAACTCTGTGCAGCAGGCTCAATGTGAAGATTTGCGTACTGCAATTGGGAATTGATTATCAACAGGATACTTTGGAGAATTTGGTTACCAGATTGCATCAGGTGACATACAATTATGACTTTATGAATCTGGTTAGCTTCGCTAACTCAATCAAGAGACAGACTGATACAGTCGAGTCAAACCTGAAGCCCTCAGAGTTGTCCTCGCACCTGCTCCTAGGTTAACTTTTAAAAATTCAAGACCTGTTTTCTTATATGATATAATAATTGAATAGTTTCTCATTCTCATACAGCGGATACAGTTGTATGAGAATGAGAAACTATTCGAGTCATCTCATACATATGAAGGTTCAAAGTAAAATGATCAGTAAGTTACACACTGTTATAGATTTTTTTTTTTTTTTTTTTTTTTTTTTTAACGTGAGGAAATCCGGAACGGATACCCGTCGCCACAGGGGCCGACGACGGGTTAACACACATTACGTGAGTTAGTTGTTATTGTTTGCTTTTACGTCGTTTTACACTATGCGCGTGCAACGACAACACGCTGCTGTGTGTATACTTGTTACGGATGTGTGTTGCTATACACATATCTGTATAATCGTATATATTCATGTAACAAAGCTACGTTATATTTGTATCAGATGTAATAAGCGCGTTAGTAGAGTAAGAAACTGCAATTAAAGATTATTCGATTCTTTCAAACCGAGTATTTCGCAAATTTAAGTTAGCTTTTTAATCGTTGAGCTACCGGTGCATTTATTTTAAAGTGACACTAAATAGCTTTAAAGTACAGGATCCCAACATGGCTGCTCTCATTATCAAAATCATTAATTACACCGGCTCTAATTCAACATACCAAACCAGTCTTTATTGCTCTAATGAGTGCATCGGTTACTAATTTGATAACAAAATAAATAGATTTGATATTTTTTATGTTTACCTATTAGTATTAGTTTTATTTGTGATTTCGTGGGAAACTGTTAATCTACATAACAAAGCACATAGCCAATAAGTAAAATTACATATGTATTTCCTATATAGAGAAATAAAGGAAATAATAATTCTGAAGAAATTTTGCCTCAAAGGCGATTTGTCAATTTTTACTCAGATACCTTAAATATTTCTCTATTTCTTTATCACCACGAGTGAAAATACTATCAAAGTAGTTAAAGTTTCTCCTAAGATTTCCTTGGGCAAAAAGAAAAACATACAAACAAAATATTTAAAAATGTTATTTGATAGTTTAACAAATAAATAACCATGAATTTCAATGTCACAGAGAACACTCACAGGTATAAACTTTAATTCTATTCATATGTATAGATATAATATAACTAACCGACTTATACAAAGTATATATAAAAAGAAAAAGCATTCGTTTCGACATCCCAATGATGACCTCTATTACGTAGTTACAAAATGGTGTCCGAACGTGGCTTTTGAGGCATTTTATTTGTATAATTTTATGATAATGACAATTCCTACCGATAAGGTTTACACGTCCGCGTCCGTGTCTGGTACAAACTTACCAAAGGACACTTTATTTTAGTGTTATGTAACCATTTTTATAATAAAGAAATAACAACGCTATTAAAATCCTCACTCAGCCTTCGTAAAATGTTGTTTGTGGCCATTTAAATATCATGTCCCGAAGTGACAAAAAACATCGTGGGATTATCTAATAAAGTGGAATAGTCGTATACTGGTTCCAATAATATGATTCTAGAATTTTATTGTCGGATTAACATAATAATGTACTATAAATAACGCAAAACATTTTATACTGTGGTGTTATTATTGAATATAAGTTTTTTAATCATACTACCTAAAGATTTATGATATACCGTTTAGTACTATTAATAGCAGCAATATGCAATTGCTAACAACACATTTTTGTTCACCAGAACAAAAATTGATCAATTTATCTAATAATTACAAATAGTTTGTAATTAGCTGTATTCGAACTGTATTTAAAACTTTTGCCTTCTTTGTATAATTTCGAAGTAAACAATCGAACGCTTGAGTTTTAATTATTTCTACATTGAAATATAAAGGTGCTTATTGAGTTATAGTATACAGTTTACTGGATACTTTTAATTCGGAAACAATTTGGGGTCAAAAAAGAGAAACATAACCACAAAATTAAGGCAAAACAGGAAGAAATAAAGTATGTGGAAAAGTACTGGAGTTATATATTATAATTATATTTAAATTTTAAATTATAAATGTAAGTTAAATTCGGTGGATATTATTTAAATGTTAGTAGTTAGTGTTTTTTATCGATTATGACAATATTCATATTGTATATTTATCTTACTTTTACGATCAAACGTTATTTATAGACTTCCTCAGAACGCGCTAAAATACTGGTATATTTTATAATGACTTTGAAAGTGTCCTTGTGCTACCCTTCTGATATATAATCTGTCTGGTCGAGTGGTCGCCTTACGTACAGACGGACTGGTTTTGTTTCTGGTTTTCTAAACAACACTAATGTCGAATATTAACGCATATCGGGTTTCCGTCAGCAAGTAAAACCTACGAAACGGCATATAAAATGATATACAAATATGAGAAACTTAAGACTGAACTCTAAGTGATTCCTTTTTCATACACCTATTGTACTGGTAGATTTTTGACTGTTTTTTTTGTCTGTCGTGTATCCCTCCTTATTATGGGATTAAATTTTGGTATTTGATGTAAATTATATATTCCCTGTTTTCCTTTAATTACAATATCAGTATCGAAAATAACATACTTTTTAAAATTCAAATTTTTTTTTAAATCGAATAGGATATTTTTGTCTCCGACACAAATGTTACTAAAAAAGGGAAATTGGATTTTAAAAGTAGTTCGTGAAAAAATAATTTATTAGTTCAGTTGGTCATAAAATAAATTCCCATAATTACATTGCGCTTATGCCAATTTCATGTGTTTTTCTGTTAGATATTCATCGTGAATGTTTGCTAATCCGTCTGTTCGCGATCCGTGTCGCAAGCAGCACGACAATGTGGCCAACATAACACAATTGCAGGCCTCCAAAACAATACTCATTCCAACTTTACAGTTACACAAACTGACGAAGCAGCAACAAAACGGTCACAGTACTCGCACCACTCGTCGAGTGGCTCTTTCCACTCTATTTACTATTTTATAAGTAGAAATGCTCAGTTATCGGTAAATACTGGTACGCACTTTTACTATAATAAGAAGAAAAGGATCAATAATTCATAATAATGGAATCTATTCTAGTAGGCATATCTAAATAAAATTAAGTGTCTGTTTGTAGAGTAAGTCAAAACATTTTTGTTTGTCCGTCTGTCTTTCTATTTGCTATGGGTATTTTCCGAAACAGCTGGGTTCATTTCAACGGGACCTACGCTGGCAGATAACTGATGTTACAAGGACTAACAGGGGCTTCTTGGTTTTAGAAAAATAATTAGGGTACCGCATTAGGGTTTATAATAAAAACCCCAAAAATTTAATAAAATCACTGACTTTAGGTGTGCTAAGTCGCGCAAGTAAATAAATATAGCTGAAGCCTGCTGTGGTTAAGGAATGCCTTTTGAATCTAAATATAACTATAATAAATTGAAATACCATGGGATAATAATGCTCTTAGTAAATAGAGAATCTTGGATGTGCAATCCCATACGTACTTGTAAGCCACTCCTGTTGATAGCAAATCTATCTCTGTCGATGTCGCGTTCGTGCGGCAGAGGAGAGTTGGAGCGCCGCGGCAGAGTCGCGTGTCCGGGTGACAGTACTTCCGACTTGTACACCTCATCTGTAAACAATATTTACTATATAAGTAATCTAAAATCATATTACATATTTACATTTGTAAATTCAAATGTGAAAATTGATGTTAGAGGTAAGGAGACGAATTTCTTAGCATTCCATGGGTGGCATTCCTAGTGCAGGTAAATATGCGCATTACCACTCGCCTTCACGGCCACTATGGGACAGTCAGACAGTTTTTTAAGTATACAAGAAATGCTTTAGGTAAATCTTATATTCTTGTTATCCCCCCAAATAAATGCAAGGTTAGGCAACTGTAAATCAATTTTAAAGATTATTGAATTAAAATATTAATTGCCATACATCAATCTGGTACCCATTTGTAAAGAATACATTAATCAGCTATAGATTGGCGATAAAAATTACATTTGAAGATTTAGAATTTAAACTAAGCGCGCGTCAGTAACCCAGTGGAAACTAACCCATCTAGTATATTTATAAACATAAGCCAAAATATCAGTGATTTCGGTAGAGCTTGATCAATAATTCTCAGGTATTGTTGAGACAGGTAATAGTAGTACTGGTACTATAGTAGCAGTTTATTTAAAAGTTTAGTGTATGGAGAAAAATATTTTGTTAATTTTCTGTGCCATTGAGTAATGAAATTAGAGCCGTTGCAGTGCATTGTACACGAGCTATATAGAAAGTTACAGACATACAGACACGTGCTTTATGCAATCATAACACTTCTCGGGTACCGTCGTGTTGATCTGGTTGCCAAGTGTCACGTCTTATGCGCCTATACTTGTTCCCTCTCGTCAGAGAGTTGTCACACCACTCCAACGACCCGATAAACGAGTCCTGGCGTGTCACTATGTCACGTAAAAACGACAATTTCTCACCAGTTTTAAGAGTGCTGTTTCTACTACTATCCACTGATGGACCTACAGTCGCCGTTTCACCATTCTTTGTTCTATTTTTATAAATACTACTGAGGCTGACAGCGGAAGATTCCTTTTCGCTCGAAAGTAAAAGTTGAGTAGTCGATTTGACAGAATCATTCTCCGCGGTATTTGTAACCGTAATATGAATTGGATGCTGTGCTGGCACGGTTTCTTCTGATTTTATGGTATACGTGCGCCCGATGTGACCCACTAAGGAAGAATTAGGATCCTCCATCGGCGAATCATAGTCATCTTTCGATTTAGATCCGCAACATGAACAACACCAGCCACAGAATTGGACAAAAATTCCCGTGTCTTCTTTTATTACCAACGGGCGTGAATTAGAGGAATATATATTAGCAGGTTCATAAGACGATGTTGATTCGTTGGCACGACTCGAGTCTTCAAAGGAAAGGTACCGCGGTTCCCGCACCGAATTTAGAGCACTCATTTTAAATTAAAACTCGATGTACCGAGGCACGCCGCAACATTTGCAATTTCAAACTGAATATTTTAATTGTTGAACAAATGAAATAATTAATCCAAATTTTATCGCGTCCTGCCCGGTATGATTGTTTCCTGCTACTACAGCATTTGTGATATTATGGTCGGGACTATATTCATATCTACATTACACGTTGTAACCTTACGTCAGAGGACAAATTGTATTAATATGTGCGAGTATGTGCGTGAAGCTGGAAGGATCGTCTTAATCATAGTTAATAATTCTAGTACCATAAAAAAATATTAAAAACTTTTAAAAGTGTTTTATCATTGGCTTATTCAAGGACAAGAGTGAAGGAACTCTGGCGTAATATTCAAGTATGAATATATAAAATGTTAATATATAATAATGGCTCTTTAAGAAAACAAAAATTAAAGACTATTTCACATAAATACCTTCGAAACTGACAGATCTTGGGGCCATAGATAGCGTACTCCATCGGATATTTTTTATTAGAGGCCTTCTTCCTGTTGTATTAATTCCAGTCGATAGTGACGTCGAATGTGCCATTGGAGGCTTTTTCTTCATTATGCTAAGAGAAGTTAAAGATGATGTCATATTTACACTCATTTCGTTAATATTTGTATCGATATTTTTAGTTTCTTTTAATTTTATATCATTTTCATCAATCATTAAATCTTTAACTGTTGCCGAAGATCCTGCATATCCAGATTCTGAGCCAATAGAGCTTGTATTCTCAATTTTGTCGCCTATTGGCGTGATGATATCTCTTATCTCGTCTGCAGCATTCTTCTCATCTATGTTGTCTTCGAGAGTTATCTTCTTTATAACAGTATTTTTTTCTTTCGGAGTTGAAGTTACAATTTGGGTTTTATTATCAATTTGTTCACTACCTTTAGGAACATTGCTATCTTGTGATAACATCGTCCCATCATCTTTTCCGGTTGGGCTTTTTATAGGTGAATTTTCTTTTAAGAGAGTTTTCGGCAGAGTTTCATCAGTGGACATTGATTTCATTGCTGTAGATAATTTTGTGGTTTTGGGTTCATATATTGCGTCCTTTAGAGTTGTTTGTAAAGAATTTTTTTTCGACGTATCTGATAGCCGTTTTTCCAGAGAAATCCGAGAAGAATCACGTAGCTGCGTTGGACTGTTAACAATTATTTGTGTAGTAGTTTTTTTAAGTACTCTAGGTGGGGATAATTTTAATTGCGAAGTGCCTATAGATTGTGTTTTGGCAGAAGCTTTGTCTTCTGGGGTCTTAATTGGTGACAATTTAGTCCGAGTGATTTTTTCTATCGATGTTCTTTCTATTACTTTTTTCATCAACGGCGGTGTCAATTTAGCTGATGGTGTTATTTTTTGCAAGTTGTTGGCTTGAGAATTGTCAAAACTTTGGATTTCTTTACTTTTACTATCGCTAGAAAGCATATTCCGCTTTATTGTATCTTTTGTTGTAGATTTTTTACCAATATCGTCATTCTCACGTTTTGTTTTTACAAGAATTTCGGCCTTTTCTTCCTCAATTTGTAGATGTTGTTGATTTGCATTTATTTTTGTAATATCTTCTTTGAAATTAGATATGTTTTCTGTAGGTAGTTCTTTTTTTTGCAAGATGCTTGAGAAAATTTGTGGAATTATTGTAGCACTAGGTAGTGTTGTTGTTTTATCTTCAAAAACTTCAGGTTTTGTTTTTTCAATATACACATTTGGTCGATCTTTGTGTACTTTTGTACTATCTTCTAAACGACTAATGTTTTTTGTCGTTGTTTCTAAATTTTGTTGGTTGTTTAAGTAAGATGTCTCAAAACCACGGATTTCCTTACTCTTATAAGATGGTCTGTCTGTTATCTGTGCGGATTTTCTATCATAAGATAACATTTGTGGCTTTATCGTTGCACTAGCTGAAGACGTAGGTTTATTATCAATACTGTCTGTCTCACTTATAGTTTTGACAATAACCCCAGGTTTTTCTTTTCCAATGCGCAGTTTTTGTTGATCTTGATATATTTTTGTAATTTCTTCTATTCTTGATGTGAGGTTTTTCGTAGGAACTTCAATTGCATTCATACTAATGTCTAATCTTTTGTCTTCATCAATTTTATAAGTGTCATGTTTTAATAGCCCATAGGTATTAATATCGTCTGTATTTTTTGTACTTAACGATGTCGTCAAGTTTTTTCTTTCCAAACTAATATCACGTTTATCCATTACTTTCTTTTGTTCTATTTCTGTTACAGGGTCTATATTGTCGGTGATGGAAGTACTTGATATCTTCTTACCATCATCTTCATTTCTCACAATTGTTGTAAACATTGGACTTATTACAGAAGTGGGAGGAATTATATCAGTTTTAGATGTTATATCTTGTTTTTGATCATTTGCTGATAGTTGTATATCAATTTTTGGAGCGGTTGTAGAAGTTCGTAATAAAATGTTGTTACTGGGATCATTATCCTCACATTCTCGATTCTGGTCGGAAATTCGTGGTTCAAAATTAGTGCTAGTAAATGATATTTCATTGACAATTTTCTTCTCTGAATCCATAGAGGTGACTGATGAATGTAATTTTTTATCTTCGTTTTTATCTTTAAAGCTTGTATTCGAAATTTCATATTTAATTTCGCTCTTTAAATATTCCACGTGTTTTTCAGGCACTATCGGTACATGTAAATCAAAATCCTGTTTTTCGTCACTTTTTTTCAGTATATCTGGTTTTGGTTCATTGATTATTTTATCACATGTATTCGGATCTATTGCTGTACTTTTTGGTGACAAGGTGTCAGCAGTACTATGTTCGGATTTGGTGCTACTTATATTATCCACTACTTCTTGGCTTTTGTTTTGATTTCCTTTTTTATTAATTTTTATTACTGCTTGCACTTGCGGATTATTAGACATAGATGTCAAATTAGGACTTCTAACTTTTTCTTTATCACTATATTTTTCGATTACTTTAGTTACGATAGTCGTTTTTGGGGACTGAAAACTATAAATTTTTCTCTTTTTACCGAGGAAATCTAGATCTTTATCAGATGCCGACTTTTCCAAAATACTTTGAGATTGTGTGTACGTTACGTCCTTATTTACACTTGTTGTAACAGGGATTGACTTAGTTGTGTTTTCTGTAGTAAAGTTACTTATACTTGTGATATTTGTTACATCCTTATTTATTTCATCATTTTCTTCTGTACCGTATTTGTTTGTAGGCTCTTTGACGTCCAAATTAGGTATTAATTTAGTTTTATTGTCCTTTTTACAACTTTCCTCTTTAGTATCATATAAAAATATTTGCCTTTGTAATGTATTTACTGTTCCCGATTGCGATTCATTTTGTATATTAGGAAACTTATCATTAGAAGCTTCATTACTTGATGCTACTGAAATGTCACTACTATCTTGTGGATCTTTAGTTGTTGCACTGTCTGATATAATACTATTATTATTTAGCTGCTCTTTTTGCGAATTCTTGTCATTAATAACCGATTCCTTTTCTGACTTTTGATTATTTATACGGTTTTTTGCGTTTAAGTTTTGTTTTAAAATCTCGCTGTCAATTTTTTTGGCTATCAAATAAGGTTCATTCACTTTTTGTTTGAGGGGCACCGTTTTGGGCTTTGACAACTCCGACGCTAGAAAAGAATATACTTTTAATTTATCTCTATGTTGCTCCCGAACCTTTGGCAAAGGTATGGGCTCCCTATCGTCGCTGTCCTCCGAGGAAAAACAGTTCCAACACACGACATCGGATTCCGCATTATTTTTCTTCTTTTTATTTTTGCTTTTGTTTTTCACTTCACTCATTTCGCAACACTTTTGTATAAACAGAACAAGGAACCTATCTACTATTCGATCTGTAAACAACTAAACCGACTCCGAGTCGTAGAAGGTTTTAAACAAGACTGGTTCGGTCCGACACCTACAAATACATATAATGTATTTTAAACGACTTTAATATTCATGACAAAAATGTTCTCGATAAAATGTTACGTAATAATTAGCAACGAACTTGAATGTTTGCGTCGTATTCAACAATTCCAATTCATATTATTTAAAACGTCACTATCTCAAATTACTATATATTTTTGTACATACCAATGATAGCTATGCGTATGCATTTCTATATAAAATATCCTGTTTATTTTAATTACACTTAAATCAATAAGAACGAAGATCGGAATGGTGGTTCCACAAATCCACAAGGTCGGAATGGTGGTTCTCGTTATAAATAATGTAATGATTTTTTATACATTTTGTAGAAAGTTATAAACAATGAAGAATATTTCAATTTAACGTCTGTACGTTACATTGAAATTATATATAACCATTATACGTATAAAAATACAAATATAGAAGCAAACTTATCAAAACCCAACAGTTACAACGCACACCGTACGGGAGCAAAAGAGGTATAATTAGATCCTAGAATTTAATTACGCAGGTCAAAGGAGTGGAGTTAGGGTCATCACTAAGTGTCTGGTTATTTATAATTTCTTTTTTCGTCTCTTCCTAAAACACTGTTCCGTTTTTTAGCAATGAGCCAAAATCGAAGTGAAAGAAAAGCCTATAAAGAAAAAGCCACCAATATTCTATTTATCTATGACTCCCTAATATAAAAATAAAAAGTTGGGTGGTTTGTTTCTTTAAGTTAATTTCACAAACTAAAAAAAATATGAAGGTTTAAAGTGACACAGCCTACAATAGGACGGATTAGCTACTACGATATAAAGTATTAATATATTGTCTGAAACATTCGCATAAGATCCGGTGAAATTTTAATGGTTCCAATTTTTTTGTCCCTAATTGTTCTACCATTCGGCCAGAGTCACGTTTATGGAAAAGACATAAAGGTTGGTTAAGTAACTGAATTCGGGCAAGATAACGTCTCTCGGGTCTGCTAGAGGTTAAAATAAAAGAAAGATAAAATTAGGTATAAACATTTTTTGTATATACTTATTTGTTTATGAGATCAGACTTTTCTAATATGTTTTAGTCCCATATTAAACTAAAATTGGATCTTTTAATACTTTTGCCTTCAGCGCTGTAGTGCAGATAATATATTAATATTACATATTATAAAAAATATTTGCATCCACACACCTCTATATGAACTACAATTGAGCTAAATTTCATACTTATCCGTCCGTCCAATTTTCAAAAAATGGTACCTAAAGTTTTCGCTTTACGTACTAATATATAAATTATAAAACGGCTTTTAAACTCACGCGTATTTTATATCGGATTTGCCCGACTAGTTTCGAACCCGTCCGGGGTTCTTCTTCATGAGCTCGCTACGCTACGGGATCAGTTCCCACCACGGCACTGCTTCGTAGCGAGCTGATGAAGAAGGACCCCGGAATAACTATGAATCCTGGTCAAGAAAGTTTAAGTTCTAAAACTTTCATATTTCATTACTCAGTGTGATAATAAAGTGGATCAGACTTCCAACACTCGCTAGAACAAATATGAACCAAGAATTTCTGTAACATTCCTGATGGATATTTGTTTAAGCGAGGCAAGCTAGGCTTTTGGGCTTCTATGACAAAACCGGCATAAATCCGGAATTAAAGGCTACTACTACACACAGTGCCGCCGGGTTTATGCCGAGCGGCTACACCGCCGGCATATGCAAGCCGCGCAAAGCCGCCAAGTCATTCCGGTTTTGACAATCATGTAGAACACTAGTGAAGGAACCAGGTACGATCTAACGCCGACACGCCGCGCAACCCGGCGGCCATGCCGGCGGGTTGCACGGGTCGTTTGGGCAGCAAGTCCGGCTGCAGGAATACCGCCGGCAGTTTGTGTATAACAGGCGGCTGTTACCTATAACACAGGCATTAAGTTGTCTACCTTAGGTCCGTGTGTCATATAGTCCTCAATATATCCTGTATATAATTTTAAGTTAGTCTAATCTTAGTAAAAGTTTTATAAAATATGTAAATGAGATTATATATACATGATTCGTATACAATGGTTAGGTACAAAAAGAAGTTATCACATTTGCAATGAATTTATTTTATGTTTGTAAAAAAATTTATTGTAACGAATAACCTACTTAAAAATCTACTAGGAGAGCATAACTCAGTAACCGTATCGACTCGATAAATTATAAGTTTGCGTGGGAATTTCTAATCTAACCTAGATTTTATAAACTAGGCAGTTATTAGCTGCGAATGTATTTGTATATTGTAAGGAGTGCGCCCTCTCGGTGGATCTATAGTGGGTTATACCAAATATAATATGTGGTACAACCCACTAGATTTTATGTTTTTTTTTAAAGATGCAGCATCTAGGGGAGAGGGGGGGAGCAAACCGATGAACCTGCTTCGGGCGACAATTTCAAGATTGTGACAAATACATAATATATATAATAATAATATGACTTAAAATAAAATAAAAAGTGTTCCACAAAAAGTCATTACATAATAGACAAGAAGCAGTATAAAATTGAAGAGTTATTCTTAAGAACAAATACCAATCGTTAGATCATATATTTGTGATTATTCCTAAGTAATATTCTCAAACGTATCCCGGCATCCCGTACGAAGCGTTTCGATGCTTCTTTCCTCATCCGAACGGCTAAGGCGTCGAATGCTCTCCCGGCGTCTATGTTCCCAGACAAAATTTATTTAAAAGACGAGAAGACCCTATAGAGTTTTATAATTTTTTTTATTTTAAATTAAATATAAAAATTAAACCTTAAAAGTCTAGAGGAATTTACGCGTGACGTCTTTAAGCTAGATGACGACGGGGCTCTTTGATGAGCGCATCCTCTGCGCCTATTAACATATTGCATATTATAAGATTCGAACGACACGCCACGGCTTCGCATGAGTCTAATGTATAGGTGTTAAATCTTCCTCTTGAATCACTCTGTCTCTGTGTGAAAACTGCATTAAAATCCTTTACCTAGTTTAAAAGATCTGAGTGTAAACGAACGGGAAGTGACTTTTTTTAGAGCCTTACTTCTTCGAGATGCCTTGACCACGTCGCCGGTTACATATCCAAACAATTCATATTACAATTTAGGACAAGTTACTCACTTGGCGACGGTTTTGCCACGTTGCCAAATTAGAAGCCTAGCCACGACTACTACTGGCTACTTATTTGGCAACCGCAGATATCGACGGCTACGTAGCCGGCGACGTCGCCATGGCGTCTCGGTGGGAGCCCCAAAGAGAACACAAACCGCGCCGGTCTTCAAACATCGTACATGCAAAAGTGACAAATTGCCGACTGACTTGCGTTTACTGACAATCGCGTCGTTTGCTCCTTTAAAGAACTTGGTGGGCCAAAGCTCTAGGAAGTAAAGTAGGCAGCTCTTATGTGCAACTAAATTAGCGATGCGTAAACACTGAGATCAATATTACCTAAGTACCTGATCGGGGCGGTGCGGAAGTCGGCACATTGACGTTGCCTCGAGTAACTCCAGAGCCATACAACTACATACATATAGATAATACACCCAACCACGAGGCGGGAATTAAACCCTCAACCCCCAGAGCTGAAGGCAGGGTCGCTGCCAACTGCGCCAACGGGTTAAACATCCAGTAATAAATTAAGTCTGTATCAACGTATACTACGTACAGTCTAAAAATGCACGCCCCTTCAAAGGAAAATACCTGGTAGACGCAAACAAGCAAATCATTGCTTACAGGGCATGTTTGAGTTTGACTTTACAATAAAAACGCTATCTACACAAGCAAGCGTTGCAATTAGTTAATGGAGTGGGGTACATTTTTAGACTGAAACATCCGTAAGCTGTAAAAGTGGAAAGTGCAGCTTAATCTCACAAATTAAAACAATGTGGTAGTGAAGTTAAAGCATCGATGAGGAACGAGGATATAAAAGACGACTGCGGGTTGTCAGTTCTTGTATTTGTACCGTTCCGCGGGAGGCAAGCGGCTCCCACGTTGCTCCGTGTCTCAGTCGGACGTCCACTATAAGAAAATTTAACCTATGTTACTAAACCTTAACCATGTTATTAAAAAACAACATTGGTTGTCTGTAAAGTCAGTTTACGAACGATAACATTTTACATAATAACGCCGAACGCCTATTGCTTGTTCCGCGCTTCCGCTTGCACGCTCGGCTCAGGCGGAACGTGACAACCAGTCATGCTTTTTCGTGCATGCAGCCGGCGTTCATGGATTTATAAGACGTATTGTGACGTCGAATGAAATTCGAATCATTCGCGGATTAAAGCAAAGTATTTTAGCTTCTCATGCATGTCATGGATTTCCGCAAAGTAACGCCTGATTCTTGGTTAAAAAAATAGATTAAAATTTGTTGCAATGATATATAGCTTATAAAACTTCCACAATGAATGGGCTATCTAAAACTAAAAGAATTTTACAAATTAGACAGTAGTTCCTGAGATTAGCGCGTTCAATCAAATAAACATTTTTTTCAGCTATATATATTAGTATAGATAGACCTTTTTAAAATGGAACATCTAATGCCTCAATAGCTCAACGGTATAAGGTATGGACTGAAATCCGTAAGGTTCAAAACCCACCGCCGTTGGGGTATTATTGTCGTAACCACTCCTAATACAAGCTTCTAATTTAAGCTTAGTAGGAGGAGGAAAGGAAATATTAGACATACCTAAAAAGTATTCCTAATATTATTTTACAAAAAAAAATGTCTATTAGGGTGGTGTCACTTCGCCACGTTATTTGATTACAGCGTGATCAAGCATCGTCACTAGCCTTTACTGAATGTTAAACATTGAAATGATATAAACATATAGTGTAAATTACAATTAGCAAAATATTTTATACTTGCTAATACAATTTTTGGAGCGTTCCAACAATTTGTCGTCCAAATTATTTCTCTTAAAAGTAACTTTTATCCATTTTATAAAGGTTATTTTTGCTTAAAGCTGCATAAATCTGATGCTGTGAGCAGACTAACGATTTTCATAATTTAAAAAAATGTTCTGTAGTATTATACAACGATGTGTACTCGGCTTTGAATTTTATAAATACCTATCATCAATCATGGCTGGTGACGTCACTGTTTCATTCAGTCGCGTTGAACAATGCTGAAATTGAAAAAAAATCGAGTCTATCTTCCATATTAATCCTTTCTGCATTAGTCATTGATACTACGAATAGTTCATACGTTATGCAGTTGGATGAAACATCCAAACAAATCACTAATCGGAAATTCCAAAATAATTACTTAGTACCTATAATTATTAAACAACGATTTTACAAGCTTTTTCCTTACTTTTTGCTACCGAATTTTAAACCTAATTCCTAACCATATGGGTTGAAATTTGATAGATGCATTATGATACATTAGATGATAGTTTATGCACAGTATCCCCATGCCTGTGTCCACGCCATCACAGAACAGAATCGGTTCATTCCAATCCCAACTGTTAAAGCGAAAAGACATGTTGCAAAGGGAGCTAACGCCATTGTTGCCCATTTAGTCTATGAACACAGCCTTATAAATAGCCTGTTTGCGCGCTGTTCTAATAATCTCTTCATAAAACAGTGTCGGAGAGCACTTGAACCTTATTGACTGACCACGCAGTCAGTTGATCAGAGTAGCGATCACGGTTGACTAGGAGCCTTTCATCCCTTTCAGCAAACACGCTTTCAATCGCTTACACGAGTCAGTGCTCCGCACCCCAACCAGCTTACACTATATTAATTACGAACTACGTACATTTGAATACATCAAACATGAGCTCCCTGGAGGTTATTTGCCAGAGTCGGCGGGATCGAATATTTCGAGAGTCGATGAAAATAACATAACAGACTGCGCATGTATAGCGTATTGTTTGTTTACTTTGATGCAGTTTTAAATTGAAATACAGGATTTTACCTGATATAAATAACAGGTACTTTGTTAAAACCATACCGAGCAATGAAAGACTTAATGACTTTGCCAAAAGCTTTATCTCTTAATCCATATAATTATATAAAATCCATCGCAGTTCTTTAGCCTCTCAAATCAGTTTTAAAGCTATCCGTTTGAGATTGTCATCAAAAATATGTATGTATATTGATTATGAAATAAGTGATACCACTCTGACTCAAATAACAACATATCGGTAATAATAAAGTATTAATAACGTTAGATACCTATAATGTCCCCAGTTGTATGTGTCCCTCGCAGAAGCCCAACTTTGAATCAAGATTTGTAATGGCGCTCGTAAAAAGGCTAGAGTTTTTGATATCTATAAGTCCGTAGCATTAAAGGCAAGGGTCGGGAAATATAGGAGCAGTATTTTAGGAACTGACATCGGCATTACGCCTTGTATCCAGGATATTGAAATGTCACGTGGGACGGTATTGGCTTTGCAATTTATGGCTTTTATTTTAGTAATAATAGCCCAATGTAGAGGTTTTTTTTTATCTAATTCTAACCTGTGACATCGTTTGGAATGGAAGCTTCAATATTTTTTTTAACCCTGGCGTAAAAAGAGGTGTGGTGTAAGTTTGACGTCTCTCTCTCTCTCTCTCTGTGTGTGTGTGGTGTGTGTGTGCGTTTGTGTGTGCGTGTGTGTGTGCGTGTGTGTGTGCGTGTTTCTATATGTGTGTCTCTGCCTGTCTATCTAGGCCCCCGGAAGTCTCACAACCGAACGAAACGCGACAACAATACCATCACTTGACGTGATACCGTAGCCAGGCATAGCTCAAAGTCTTTGTACATTTTTGACCTTGAAGTCCACAAAGTACTACAAAACTTTGTACAGTTACACAAAATAGGATATATTTATAGAACCCAGCGTACAATGAATACAAAAATTTTGTCAGGAACAACAAACGAACGCAGCATTCATTCCCCAACCTTTTTTAGGCCATGCCCCGTCTAACATTTAAAAATATTTATGCCCCCCTACATAATTTTTAACCCAATCAAACTCAACAAGCCTATGTGAGAGCTGTGATCGAAAATGTGGATCCAGAATTGGTTTATATAACCACAAACGCAAGTGCCAAAATAATCCCGGCTTCGTTTAAATCACTGTCATAGAATTTGTAGGCCTACGATAATGATAATGACATAATTTTTAACCTTTAAAAATTGTATTGTTCTCTTAAGAGATATATATGATAAGTTTTAGGAAATTGATATTTTGGTAACGTCAAACAATTTATGCCTAAAAATTTGCCTTTTTTTGTTAAATTTATCACCGATATCTGGCATTGCATTTAAATAACCCAAAACGAAAAGGTTAAAGTTGCGTCAAATTCATTATTAAATTGCCCACATGTGGGGCGTGGGCCTCACGTTGGAAAACACTGAGATTGACAAACGTATTCCGGTAAGACAAAAAAGTGGCCAAGAAGGTGTCAAGACACACTTATACAGAAGGGTTCCGTATCTGATACGCAATAAAAGTATTTGTGAACAAATTTCAAAAACTTTATGTCCGATCACGCTCAAAATAATTTTCCTGGGAAGTTTTTAGCATGTTTTGTTTTTTAACATGGAAAATTTTTTCACTAGTTGTTAGCATTAAACGGAAAAGAGCGCTAAAACGACAGAAGGCAGCCCTACGATGCTAGCAAGAAACCAATACCGATATAAAGGAAGATTCACCTCCTGGATTCAGAATTCTGTTCATAATTTACCGACTAAGAAATGAGAATTATTCCCCAAATTTATCAGATACGATTAACTCTTGGCAGGACTCCAGCAGTTGTATGGAAATAAATCAAAAAGCTAAAATAATTCTAACGCACCTTTTTTTTTATCTTGGAAAAAATATACTTGTATGAAAGTGAGGGGGTTCACTCTGGAGCCCTAACCTTCGGTTAGGTTTTTTTTTTTTTGTTAGCCTATTATGTCCCACTGTTGGGTAAAGGCCTCCCCTCTCTTGGTCCACTTTCCACATATTTTTTAGCATTTGTATCGTTTTGTTAATATTAAAAAATAGTTTATTTGTATTTTTAAATAGGAATTTAAAATAAACAAAAGAAGTAATTAAATGTGCATGTATATAATTATGAGTTTATATTTATAAGTGAGTAAGTAAGAACATTAACATTGCAACTTTGTTACAATGTTACTTTGTAATATTTGCCGTAAGGTTGTAGAGATCTTGGAGGTTCCGAAGATGACGTCAGATGGCAATCGGTCATCTTAACTCGCCCCACAGCCACATTCTCTACAATCTAGGAAGAAGAAGAAGAACAGTAACATTGCAAATGTTGACATGCACTTTAAAAAACCTTAAACCGAGTAATGAAAGTTCGTCTCTGTAATGAGCTAATTATCAATGAAATAGTAATGTGACTAACTTCATTCACCTTTCCTCCACCCCACTGCGGCGTCTGGTACACCTGTTTAGTTTCGCACACTGTTGGCGTGTATATCCGCACGTGCGCTACCGCCGGAAGCCAGTTGTCTACCTTAGGAACAGACGTCCGTGTGTCATATAGTCCTATATATTTATTTATTTATTATTTATTATTATTTCATTTATTACATTTCTGATGACTGTTCAAAATGAACGAATATGTGTAACTGAAAAGGCTCTTTTAGAAGTTATATTATAAAGACCATCTTAGAGTGCAAAAATTAAACGCTCTGTCAGGTTTTAATTTACACTTTGTAGAAAGCAACAGCGGATTCTGAATAATTTTACCATGATAACATCATATTATCGGCTTAAGCGCAATAAAATCGACAAAGAAATTGCAGAGCTCAAGAAGGTTATATTACAAAAATCCTTTATAAATAAATGCTCTCAGAATGCAAAAATTAAAGGCTCTGTCATGATGAAAAGAATCTGTACTCTGTGGGAACATAACAGCTGATGCACGAATGACGGGGCGAAAGTAGCAACTTCACAGCTTTATTACAGTTTCTTTGAATGTCTAAGGAAAAGGGGAAGGCTTTTTCTCGTAACTAACGTCTTTTGAATCGTCTTTAATCGTCTTCTGATTAAAGACTTCCTATTTTAAAGTTTCTAAGTAACTGACTGGCATATTTTTACTAAATTGCAAATGCAGATACACATATATAGTTCCGAAGAGTATATGATTCTTATGTGTATAATTCCATGTTCTTTAGAACTATACATGGATATCTTTAAAAAGAAGAAGAAATGAGGCCGTATCTCAAAAATTAAACCAATATTGCAAAAGAGCTTTGTGGCTTTACCATTCAGCCATAGGTTATAAGATCATTTTGGTATTTACACATTATATATACATACATCCATTCAACACTGAGATACAGCTATCTAGGTCTTTTTATAAAATAAAAATTAAGTTATTCAATGAAAAGACAAACAAATATTCGTATAACCAAAGTGGTTAATAAGTATGCCATCAAGAAAAAGATTTATCTTTTATTACACTACTAGCGGATCCAGCCGTTGTTGTAGTTGTATTGTTCATATAAGAAATATAGTAAACATAATCATTTGGCGGGATTAATACTTATAAAATCCCAAATAGTTTAATTTTCTTTACGCATATACAGATTTCTAACTTACCGCGAGAATAGGCAGTGCTAATCCAAAGAGTCTGAGCATCGGAGTGGAGACTGTGTCATTCTTGTAAGGGAACATCAAGCTCTCATCATCGCAGAAGAAGCCTCGCTCGAACGGTTGCCAAAGACCGTTTAACATGAATATACTTAACACCACTGCAAAAAAAGATAAAAAAAAATAAAAAAAGTTTGTTATATCTGTCGCTTTTGTCTAAAACGCACGCACGATAACAGCGCTGTTGGCAACCACGGTCACCTATGCAGATTTAGCAAACGATATTTGCGCATCACCGAAAACATCAGCCATCACCGATAACACGTTTCCCTTAATATAAGTTAGCTTTAGATTCTCCTATACGTCCTTCTTAGTTTTAACCTTAGACGGGAGTCATTAGGTTAGTCAGTGCTCTATGTCCTAACATTGACGGGTATCACTATAGGATATTTAGTTAATAGTTTTTTATTATACAGAAGCATTCCTAATTCCAACTTCGAGTAGGGTTCATTAGTGTAATTAGTTTTATTTTAAAATAAATTAATATAACTAATAAATATGTTTTCCTTGCACCCTACGCTGCGGCCCAACATAAACTTAAAAAATTAGTTTTACAATATTTATGGGTTAAACTCAGTATTAGAATGTTGACCATTGAAATCTTGATTAATTTGTTAAAGTAAGGTCTTATTTCCTTCTCAAAAAAATAATCTACACATTTACTGAATATTATGTTACTTTCGACTGAAACTACACATTCTTAATTATTACTGTATTTCTTAAATAAATGAACTTATGTTAGACCCAACCGTATAAATACAAAATTGTATACAAGTTAAAGCATACCAAATAAGCGAACTCAAATGGAAAAAAAACTTGCACATTCTTTCAGCATTTCATTTAATTTATAAAGGGGATGCCATTGCTTACTAATTGTATGAGTATCTTAAAAAAATATTGCAACTACTGAGTAAGACAACTAAAAATAAAGTTAACAGTGAAAAGTATGGAATTAGTTCCATTAGAATTCATCCCAAGTAAAAAAAATAATTAGTGTTTCACTTACGTGCTGATATTAGGAAGACGTCAACGAAGAACTTCCTCGTTATACGCAATGACTCCTCACGCGACATCTTGTACGGTTTACTTCAAATAACTAACTGAAATGTAGGAACGCCGGCCTTATATATATATGTTACTTCAGGTCGTTGATAATACAGAGAAGGAATATCGGACATACTAGATTGTTATGTTTATTATCGTAAATAGGAAATTATATGTTATGATTTTTGCTAATGATTTATATGTTATTTGAAATAACGGAAACGATCAGTGCATGTTACTTTGATATCAGATATCCTAAGGACATTTAAAAGTCCTACAGGTATCGAATAATTAAAGTTGCCTTTAAGCCTTTTAGCGTCTTATCTACAATAAACTATGAAAACGGCTTCACATCCGGTTAGAAGGACCGCGTAAAGATAAAGAAGAATCTTAAAATAAAATATTATGAATATTATTTTATGAACTCTTGTATCTGGGCAATTTTATTTCGGGACTATAAGCCGTTTTCTGAAATAAAAGAGATAATAAATACTAATAATTTTCTCCATTGACAACCCCTTCAAATTACAATAAATCCAGAAAAAATTAATTTGTCCAAGGGAATACCCAAGGACAAATTAATTGTAAAATTTCATAAACTTTTGTTCATATACTGTTTTTTACATAAATGTGTAATTACAGAAATGGATGGAATGTATTCTAATATTATAGCACAAAATAAACAGTGACGATTCCTTTGAAATTAGACAGCTATAATGCATCCGGAAAAACAACCGACTGAAATTATTGGAACAATTGACAATAGTCAAAAATTATAAACAATTCCGACGAAAGTTTTTTAAATGCAAAAATGGGGTGTGGCTGTGTCATGGACATAGCCGTGTGTTGTAAGTGAATACGTTAGCGTTAGCGAAGAATAGAAATCGCGATACGCAGTAAAATTACCTCAAAATGGCGGCGCTACCCCCTTCACCCTGCATGATGTATGTCCATCCTTACATAGCGGAATATATTTTTTTTAGTTTTCAGCTATCTAGTAGTGTAATTAAATTTTGGATAGCAATAATAGATATGAAGCAACAGCAAACTGTATACCCCGATTTTGTCATTATTACTTTTTTTCACTTCGATTCCTATGGAAGCAATTTTAAAGACGTATTCACGTCAAAAAATAAAAGGAAAGGCTCAAGTGAACCATCGCTTAGAATGTTTAAAGGGTGTGCGGAAGCCTAAGGTATAAAACTATTTACTTTGTTCACTTCAAATCACTTCATCACTT
>JANCMC010008574.1:881446-918539 GCA_024363005.1 Charaxes varanes | reverse complement strand
TAGAATGTTTAAAGGGTGTGCGGAAGCCTAAGGTATAAAACTATTTACTTTGTTCACTTCAAATCACTTCATCACTTTACAAATTAAAAAAAGCCTTTGTCGAGTCAATCTTCTAAAGATGCTACGTTTTTGAGGCGAAATAAATTTTAAAACAACAGAAAGTCAGTGCAGTGTTGTAGATAATGGCGGTTTCTGAGGTCTACTAATTTAAGCTAAGTATGTCTTTTATTAGGGCGAACATAGCCGCGGAAAAGTTATAGCCTATAAAACAGTGTACTAGTTTATTTGTGTATTACGTTACGTGACGTCACAAAATATTATTTATGTATACTGACGCAATAAAAATGTTTATATAAATAGCTCAATCTCAATGAGATGTTACGAGATAGTGTTAAGGGTTATGTACACGTAGAGTGTGTTGACGTTAAAAAATCGGTTTAAGTTACTGGAATGGGACGATGAACTTTACAAGAGTGATAAATAAGAAAAAAAGGTCGTTGATACTATCGAAATCAAGTTTTTATATGCAAATTCTTTTAGTATATAAGAAAATATTAAACATCGGCTTAAACTGCAAAAGAAGCATTTATGTACAGGTCACTAAATGTAGGTTATTTTCAACCGACTTCAAAAAAGGAAGTGGTTTTGAATTCGGCTGTATTTATGATTATTATCTCGGAACTTTCGACCGAGAGAACCAATTTTGTTGATTATTTTTGTATTTGAAAGCTGGTATTTGCCGTGTGGTCCCATTTCAATTTGGCCCAGTTCCAATAATTCAAAGTCGGAATTTTTTTTGTTAAAGATTTTCTAGTACTATTTCCTTGGAGAGGTTATGTGGGAGATGCAGACATTGTGTCTATGTTCGCCTACTCCAAAGGAATATCTTTAGTCCAGACTAGATGCAGTCGCCCGGGACCGGTTGCAATTTGCCGAAAGAAATTTAACTGTGTAACTCTTTTAAGTTGAAGCCACCTTGTGTAGAATCACTCTATCAGATCCTATCACTTTTGATGGTTATTAAGGCTTGAGAGTACCTGTAATTAAATCTTATATTGTTCTTTTTAATTATAGTGTCAAATGATGTTTAAATTTTTATTGTTAATCTTTCCATTTTTCATTTACATTACATTTACAATCCATTTAAAAAAAATTGGTCTCAATGTGTTGAATTAAACATTGGTTATACGCCATCTCGCATCGAAGGTAGTTGCTCCTAGAATATCCCAGCAAAGTCGGGAATCTTCCGATCCTCTTAATATTTCACGACGAATGGAAGCTATTAATGCTTTAGTAATACCGTTCATTGAGTCATTGAAATTATTTATTTATAAAAATACATTGACCGTTATTCTATATAAGAATGTTACTGAGTTGATAAATACGTGAAGTTCTATTTCTGATAATTATTTTAAGTAACGCTTAATCTTATTTTTACATTAATAGTGGTCATAAAAATAGCTTTTTATAAATTCTGCTGTAAAAAATAACCTCATTAAGATAAGCTGTAACATTTTCAATTTATCTTGACGAAAACACTCGATATGTGGAAGAACTCTATTATACTACACAATGAAAAATGTATGTTTTTGTACATAATAGGGTAATTTTTATCCCGGATATATTAATAGAAATAATAATTGTTTATTTTAGTTCTCATACATTATTAGATAGTATATGAGAACTAAAGTAAACAATTATTATTTCTGTTACATATTTCCGGGGTGATTGTGGCCTAATCTCTGGTCGGCATTTGAGTCGATCGCTAGGTTAAGTAGCAGTTGCTGCGACCGGGTGATAGATGGGTTATAATTATTTTTTTAAATTTAATTTCATTTTTTAATATAAATAATTTAACTTGATTAAATTTTTTTTTTAATGAGATATAGCTTCATTTGAATGATCATTTCAATGATTATGTAGTGTGGCCGGGGACTTTGTGTAACTGTACAAAGTTTTGTAGTACTTTGTGGACTTCTAATTCATAATTGGCCAAAGACTGGCTCAGGTATAACACCTATTTTATCCAAATAATGCAATAATTTTAGTAAATAGGAATGGTATTCATTTAGTAAATATTTTTAATACTGAACAATGCATATAAAATATTTCTAAATAAGAAAGTTTATTCCGAATGTAACCTTGGTCTAGAATGAAAAATTGCTTTTACAAGTTCTGGTAGAGCATAAAATTTTCTGGAAGGCAAAGACAATATCTTTGACAAAATTCCTGTCATTAAGCTGGTGCGATTGTAAAGCAAACCTATTATATTGAAAGACTTGTATCGTATTGACGTCATTGGGATGTATTCGTAGTGATATAATTATGTTATCTTACTTTGAACTTTGTTATTAAGGTCACCACGGTGTTGACACAGAGACCAGTACTGACGAATATTATTTTGTCTAGCAAAAGTCGCCCTTATTTACAGCTACAGTTTAACATAGACTTGTAGAAATTATTCAAGAACATTTACTGCTAAAATGCTTCTAATCCGTCTTCGCATGACTTGTGTAGCTTAATGTAAGTTATATGAGGACGGAGTATTAAAAATAAACACTTACTAGTTAAAGATGGTCGCCGTTGGCTGAGATTGGTATGGAATGGAATGTTGAATATTTTTATGTTTCTTAACTTTTTCTTTCTAGTCTTCTATCCCGGTCTAGTACAAGGGTCTGCTTAAATTGCAGAAGATGTAGCTGTTATGTATAGATCTAACGCAAGATTGCACGAATAGGTGTTTTATTATAACAATATAATGTGAATTAATAAATATAATATGTCAACAACAATAAACATATAATTACCCTATAATGCAAAGTTTACAGTTAGCCAAGAAGATGTTTTATATAATAATTTACCACCTTTACCAATTTTATAATAATTTACCAAAGGATGTAAAGAATTTATTTATTTATTTATTTTTATTTTTAAGGGAAACATAAAGTTCATGTTTTACATAAACTTAATGCTAATAAAATGCAAGTTAAATATATTTAAAAATAAACTTTAAGTTATAAATATATTTAAGTTTTTAAATATATTGAATGCAAGTTCATTCAATATATTTAAAAATAAACTTCAACAACACATATTGCTGGCCCGTTGGCGCAGTAGGCAGTGACCCATTTTTAACCACAAACATTTTAGTCCGCCTTTGTACCCTTATATCATTTAGGCACGAGATTTGTTCATCAATTTGTATATACATTGGTAGGCCCGTTGGCGCAGTTGACAATGACTGTGCCTACCGCTGCGTGGGTTGTGGGTTCGATTCCCGTCTTGAGTCTGGGCTTATTATCTATATGTATGTATTTATATATATATTTTTTAAATATTTGTGTATAACAGGCGTCTGTTACCTATAACATAGGCATTAAGTTGTTTATCTTAGGAACAGAAGCCCGTGTGTATTTATTTATTTACATTCTCAAGTTCTCTTCTTCCAACGTTATCCCGGTTTGGTACCAGGGCTCGCTTAAATGGCAGGTGCAGGTGTGACGTCATCCCCTTTTAGAAACTCTGTGTGTGTGTGTGTGTGTGTGTGATGTGTGGTATGGCGAGAAAGTTTCTCTGCTCGCTACAGTGTAATTTTTATACAATTAAGTTTTTCTTAAACAAACACAAAGTATACTAATAGAAGATAAAACAATTCGTATCCAATACATGTCTTTTTTTGTGTATATACAATATGTGTGAGAGAGAAACAGACATCTGTGAGAAGATCTGCCTGTGTCGTTATCTACCATGTACATATATATTATTTTATAGGATATGATTATATTAACAATTAATGTCTTAATATCAGAAATCAAAATGTCTTAAAAAAGTTCTTGTGGTGACTAACCTTTGGCTTTGCAACAAATTTATTTAAGTAAAGAATAATTTTTCAACTCGTTTCTTTCAATTTAAGTGAAGTCACAAATTCATTTAACTTTTCGAGTGAAACTTAAATAGTAACTTTGATGAGAAGACAGTAGATTTTAGCCGCAGATTCACCTGCTAAGATAATCTTCAAATGAAAACGGCGTTCAGCCACTAACTACTAATATAAGTTAGTACCGGGTCTGATGACACAGCAAGGTCGCCCGTCGTTATTACACAATACAAGTTTACACAAATTTCGACGTTATATATATATATATATATTTTCTTAAACTCAAGTCTGTTGCAAAGGTAGACTGTTTAATAATTTAACCTGTGATTAACTCATCACATTATTAGATGCTCTATAAAAAAAGAAGAAGACCTTATCTGACTTTCCTCCCAGGGGATGGATCTTCCTTTATCTGTCGGATAACTGGCTGTATGCCCAGGTCTCTCAACTCGTCCACTCGTAAAATTAGCTCCGGATTATGTACAATTTATGAAGGTTCTTTCGTGCGCTTCAAGGTCAAGAACACTTTTTGTTAGCTGCGACCAAATATATATTTTTAGAAATATATAAATACATACATATGGATAATACACCCAGACTCGAGGTGGAAATCGAACCCACGACCCCCAGAGCAGAAGCCAGGGTCACTGCCCATTGCGCCAACGGCCAGCCATATTTTAAATTAAAGAGCAATTTAAGTTATGAAGTGTGTATATAGTGTGTATTTTATATTTAAAGAACATTTTAATCATAAAAACTTTACGTATCTAATATCGTAAATTTAATCAAAATTGTATAATTGTTGATTTAATAACCTTTATCTATCGTTTCCAATCAATAGGAGACCTTCAAAATTCACCTGTCCAGTCATAATCTTAATAAATATCAAATTGTACTTTTATATATTCTAAGTTATCGTTATCGGTAAAATTAGAATTTATTTATGTTTTTATTTAATACTGGGTGTTAGCCGCGACATTATCTGCTTTAAATTCAATACTTTTATATAACTACGATTTTTTAAGTCTATTAGCAAAATGAAATAAAATTAAACTACTACTTTTAATATCAGCTATATGCCAGTGGAAGTTCTATCAAAATCGATCCAGGTATTATGGAAAATACTCGTAACAGTATGACAACCAAAAATTGATAAAAATCGTCCTTGTTATAGGTAACATGCATGTATACATATATACTGTCATACAAGCGTCAGTAAATAGAAAATTGTTCTGACTTAACAGACATACGCTTTAATTTAATATGTAGATGTATACAAACATACAATTATGCTATATTAAACCCCTTTAACAAAATAAACCATACCAACCTTAACTGTGTGCTCTATTTCTACATGTTTCTCTAAATCTAACTGGTCGTCAAAACTTAGTTCACATTCTTTGCAGGCAAAGTCTTTCTCCACCTCTGTTGCGTCAAGGCACTCAAAGTCACTCTCAACATCTGAACTCTTTTTCAATTCCACCTTTTTCTTCTTCTTTAATTTAACTTTTTGCTTTGATTTCTTTTTTATTGTCTGTAAAAACAATCCATATGTATAAATGCGAAAGGTCACTTAACACGGAATCTCGAAATCTGCGGGATGTATAATGATGAAATTAGGCAAGGAGCTGCTAGTTTATACTTTGTAGAAATCCGCTAAGAATAGATTTTTCGGTAGAGTCAAATCAAAGAAGTCTAAGGGCGCGAACCAGCTCGGACGAACGAAGTCGCGGTTCATAGTTATAATAATCTAGAGATACTTAGTGGTAATTTATGAGGAGACATTTTTGGTAGGAAAAGCCTTTTATATGGATAAGACCATATAATGTTTACATTTTTTTGGGATATTGTGTTTTATACAGTCTTCAAGCAAAGACGGACTGTATCACGAATTGTATTCATCCATACGGCACTATCAATGTATTAAAAAAAGTGTCCTTAAAATTTGTAATGTATCTTTAGTTTTACTAGAGTCGATTATTTAATGTTGTTAAAACCTCTTCTTCTCTATTCTAGCGCTATCCCGGTCTAGTACTAATATCCGCTAAAATTGCAGAGGATATGGCTGTGGGGCAAGTTTGGATGACCAACTGCCACCTGACGTAATCCCGCTAATAATGACCTTATGATAGTTCTTGACAAGCCAAGGTCTTTTAGTAGGTGGTACAGGAATTTTGGTGGTATAACCCTTGCTCCTACCTCAACCATGTATAAGCTGGTTTTGTAACCGTTTTTGGTGAGCTCATTGGTTAGGTCCAAGTACTTGTTCGTTTTTATCATTTTATTCTCCTTATTTCAACAAAGGTTTAAAGAAACGAACTCAATTTTCACACATTCAATGTTACTTTAACGAAAATGGACAAGTGTATCAAGACATGCTTAGTCAAAGTCAAAATCGTTTATTTATATGGAGTTTTTTAGAAGTAGTTATGAACGTCACATGTATAACAACTTATATTACATTTTTTTTAATCATTTAATTTGGTTAAAAAATTTATGACTTAAGGCTAAGTTTGCAAGGGTTCCTCCCGCCCTACACTGAGAAGAGCATGCAATAAACCTATATAGGATAGTACCGTATCTAATACCCAATAAAGATATTTGTTAAATAACTTGAAATATTATTGTCAGATTTTGCTCAAAATAATTTTTCTTATGAGTTTTTAGCATGTCCTATCAACGTTGAAAACTTCAAGATTCTACATCAAATAGTTTAAAAAACCAAAGAGGCATCCACCTTGAGGGCGGAAAAACAGACACACAGCTATAGCAAAACTATAAGGGTTGCTTATAGGACTACGGAACACTAAAAAGCATGAATAAATATATAATTATAACTTTGGTTTATGTATATACGAGAGACGAATTTCTTAGCATTCCATGGATTCGCCGTGCGGGTGCCGGGTCCATCGCGTTGCAGAGGAAGGAACCAACACAGGCATTAAGTTCTCTACCTTAGGAACAGACGTCCGTGTGTCAAATAGTCCTGTATATATTTATTTATATTGAAAAAAAAGAATGACTTATAAAATGACCGTGATTTAGAAATCACTGACTTTTGTGTTCGAGTAATAGATAGAGAGAGATAGTACCGAATCTCGGTCAAAGATAATGGCTTCTAGACTTCTGCGAGTATTAAATAGTAATAATATAAAAAGTACCGACAAGACAATATGTACGTGAGTCCACTTTAAAATAATAAGAGCGATTTGCGGCGTGCAAATGACGCCAATTTTCGCGTAACGGTAGCCAGACTTAGTTTACTGAACGTCAGTACTGTAGTATCCACTGATACTACGTAAATATTATTAAATATTTACTCTAATTATAACTCACCAAATTGGTGTATGCACGAGTCGTAATCACACTGATCACAATGTACTTAGATAGTTGTTTCACAGTCAACGGTCGTAACACAACTCCCCCGCATAACCGATTGTCTCTGTATTTATACTCTTATGAACAACTACCCTCCTCCATGTATACGCTACAAGTACTATTTAGTCTATTATTGATATTTATCTTTAGGGTTCCGTAGTCCTACAAGGAACGCTTCGTTTAACTTTGTCCGTCCGTCCGCCGGCAAGGTGGTCCTACCCTACGATTTCCAAACTATTAGATGTAGAGACTTAAAATTCTTCATATTATAAGACATGCTAAAACCTCATTAGTAAAATTATTTGAAACGAAATCGGACGACACCTTTTGAATTTATTTAACAGATACCTTTATCGCATATCAGATACGGAACCAAAAAGTAATTTAAATTTTTCCTGATATTTCACTCATTGTTAACAATAAAGCCTTATAATTTCATAACAGAAAAACAAAGGGTTTTAAATAAAACTTTTCATAAAGTTTAAAAAATTCGACCAAACAACGGCGTTTGGCGTCACAAAGAAAATTAAATTAATCGAAGGCTTTTGTTTTAAAACGGAATTGTTCGTTGTCTATTTTGAAACCTTTGAGTATGGACAAATGTTTAGAAAGTTTTTTTAAGGTTTACTACGAGAGGAGAGGGAGTTTTATTCTTACCCACAACAGTCTGGTTTGCGAGGAACTTCCTTCCTTGCGGAAAATATTTTCTATAATAAGTTGCTAGCTCCGTTTATTCTTTGTTACGACTTACGTACCATCAATAGAAGAGCATTCTCAGTTCTCAAAAGCCATCGTCATCACGAAAATTCTGTGCGTTTTTAAGCATGTCCATGTGTTTACGAACGCCTTATACCGGAAAAAACTGTTTGTACATTTTTGTCCTGGTTGACTACAAAGTTCTATAAAAAATTGCGCAGCTACACAACGTCCGCGGCTACACTACATGATCATTCAAATGAAACTATGTCTGACTCCGGCATTATAGTCGCAGAGTGATCTATGAGCGTTGGTTGTCACTCGGTTGAACCGCCGCCGCTGCCGGTTCTTTATTTATTTTATTTAAGTAAATGCAATAGAATTGTGATGCAATGAATGTATATAGAAAAACAAATGTATCTAAAGTTAAAAATAATATCACAATCCCAACAAGACATATATATACTATTTATATTTTATAACATAATAATTGTTTTGTAATAAGCAGTTTTAGATAATTTATCAACTAAAGGTTTACATCACTATTTTCATTTTGTAGAAAATCTAAGGTCAGAGGAGGCGTTAAATTGTTTAGAGATTCTGAGGGTTTTCTATCTTGTGAAGACGCAAAAGACACATTTACAGAAGTTCACAACAGAATGGCCAAGCATTTAAAGAAGGCGCATCCGAGACGCGCGCGGGAAGCAGACGCGGCCGATGAGAGCGGTGAGTGTTTTGGTGGGAGCCTATTGGAGCACACAGATTAGGTCCAAAAACGACAAAAAGGGAATGTTAAGACCGCGATGTGAGACCGCGATGTTAATAGCACCTGGAGCCTGCGTTTTAGGCGTTATCGATCATCTTAGCTATATTGCCTCGAGAAAATCGTCAGATAATATTTTTTTCGTAGTCCTTAAAAGATCTTTTTACAGAAAATCGCGATTACTATAATGCATGAATATTTGACAAGCTCTGAATTTGTGAAAATTTGGAACATAAATTCATTTTCTTGTAATTAAATCTCCTTATCTTAATTAGGGTCGGTTTCGCGCGCCGCTGAGTCATTTAGGCATCGCTTCTTCTAACAAATTACGAAAGTGTCCAAAGAGAGCAAAGTAGTTAGACGGTGTCCTTTGCAGAGCGGCTCCGCGCGGCCGCCGTGAGCGGGCCGCGCGTGCAGTCGCGCGCGGGCACCGAGCTGTGGAGGTCGCGCCGCAAGGCGAAGCTGTTCCGCTACCGAGCCCCTCACTCTTTATAGAACGTATCTTCTGATAATGCCGACATATAGTAAAAGTCCCGAAATAAAGCGAAACGTGATCACATCTAGTTTGCTTTGGTGTAACCTTTTCCACTCGACATCATTGCCATCTTGTTATGTAGCGGCCGCTACAATGACAACAACGTTTACGCAACGTTAAAATAAATTGTCAACATTAACATCTAGAGAAATATTATTAACAGATAAGTGGCTCTTTCATAACAAAAAATATTCTACAAATAATCATAATGCAACAAATTTATTGAAAGCTAGAGACATTTGAAAGTTTAATCACATTAAATGTCACAATTAACAAAATATGTGCATTATTATTTGGTGATGGCTGTTACGACTGCATAAAGCGTGACCTGTCAACGTTTTATCATCGTTTCATTAAATAAATAAAATTGTTAAATATCTCTAGCTTTCAATAAGCATATATGGCAAATCTAAAAATTTTTGGCCCCGAATTTCGACCAGTCGGCTACCTCTAATCTATTTTAAAGAGGTAATCCTTCTTATTTAAATTGACCAAGCATTTAATCGAGTTTTCAGTCCAATAGAGCATAATAGATGAGAAAGGCTCACGGATGACAGGGATAGGTGGAAGCAAAAACATTCTCATGGTGTCCATCATGATGACAAACTATGGTTCGATGAACTTGCGGTTTGAAGGACTAAAGGGCACGACAGCGGCAACCCTCAATGAAGTTCTCCCGCGAAATTCGTCTTCTCTGGTGGTGGCCAAAATCCTGCCGATCTAGGATTCATTTGGTTTGTTCATATGACTGGCCCGTTGGCGCAGTGGGCAGTGACCCTGCCTTCTGCTTCGGGGTCGTGGGTTCGATTCCTGCTTCTCGTCTGAGTTTATTATCCACATGTTTTAATGTATATAATAATATAAGTGAGGTTTTAGATATAGAGTTGACCAACAAATAAAAGTCAATTAAAATGTTTATTTTCATTTCACGTTGAAACATTTAACCTTAAAAACCACATCTGAATCAAAAACCGAGCAAATTTTTGTAACGAATAGACTTTTTGTATAAATTATTATTAGCCTTATTGCTAATTAGATTGTTTCTATATTTTCTTCATATTATAAATCAAAAAAGCTATGTTTATGCCCCAGTAAGTATGTCAATGGAAAATGCAAACAATTTGATTTTAATAAAAATTTGAAATAGAATAAAGTCCTGTCTTTATGTGAATTGACTGTAAGGTATGCTAGGTACTAGAAATTTTAAGTTATCCGGAGAAACTTGGTATCAGGTAGTTTATTAGCAAACGAAACATCAGACCATTAGTGTAAATTCCATAAAGTAAATAATTCAAACCAATATCTCCTGAATTTATCAAAAGGTTTATTTATAGTCAGGTCTGAGATTTAAGTTGAGGCTTTGGTTAACGCTTATTAAGCCACTGTTTTTTATTTTTATTTCTCTTCTAGAAGTTAATTTTTTACAAATGATAGATAGGTCCAGAGTCGTATCTTGTAGCAACTGAGCCCTTAAGGCAATAGTAGATTTACTTTTTGTAAACTTATACATTAATGTGCGGGTTTAAAATTTTCCCATTTAGACAACAAGTCTATTATTAATAATTACGTTATAAATTAAAGTATTGTAAAACAAATCGCTTTCTTTTGATTCATTTTTTTTTGTTAAATACTTGTAATATTTTCATTTTACTGTAATTTACAGTACAAAATTACACTTAGCGAAAATTTGGGAACAAAGAATAATTTTTGTGCATTGCTTTTATCCGAATGCTATCACTATTATACATCACAACTGCTCTATGTTGCCTTTCTGTCGTGATTTAACGCACGTTTCGCTCCAAAACCGGAGCTTCATCAGGAAATAGACTCTGCAAAGGTTACACGTGCATTATTTGTTAGAGAAAAATATCGTTTATTCCTTAGTATAAAGGTCTGATCTAAAAATATATACATGTGAAATAAAGATCTGTTGCTTAAATCAGATTTAAGCAATAGTTTTAAAAACGAGTATGTCTTTGTCATAAAGTATGTTTGTTTCAAAGTAGTGAACTTTTGCAATCTGTGGGTTTAATTGTCTATTCTCACTAGTTCTCATGACTGCAACATAAATTACAGTATCATCATCCAAACATATTCTGAGTCGGATTCTATATGACAATGGCTAAAATCAGCGGCCCTCAAATTTTTTGAAACCCCTTATTATTATAAACACCAAATGTAAAAATCAATAGATCATATCTAAAAGCAGCAGCCACCTTTTCATAAGGCTAATTAAAAAAAACTGATTGGCAATAGTGGCATGGATAATTATCACCTATGTAAAAAAATTGCTATATCACTTGTTGGTAAACTTTAATTTAAATACATATTGGGTAAATAAGTTATTAAATACTTCTTTATTAAGGCTTTGTATATCCTCATTGACCTCCTTCAATAGAAATTCTTCATATGACTGGAAAGTAGCACTTTATATTTTATTGTTCAATAAACCATATTGAAATTAAAATTATTATTAAAAGCTACCACTGATTCAGAAAAGTGAACTCAAAAACAAAAGTAATTCACAACCAGAAGGCTCGCAGTGCGTTATGAATGTAAAAACCCTCAAGGGTTAGCGACGTAAACTTTGAAAAACTCTGACTTAAAACACTAACTGTACCGATTGATGCTTCAATGTTTTATCCTACACCCTGTCATGCAAATCGGATCCAAGGTGTATCAGTTAATTAGTGCGTCGTATATTTTAACCTTCGGTCATCGCCACTTAGCTAGTGGCTAGTAAATAGCTTTTCACCGCTTTAATTAACAATTTCTCCAGATGTACTGAATAGTTAATATGAAGAACCTGAATAGTTCAAGGGTGCGTAAAATTGAAATCCATGAAGTACCCGGTTCAATCCCTGTCGAAACTACTAATGTACATCGGAACTACTAACAACTTTTTCTTAAAAGAAAGGAAAATAAATAATAGAAATATATTTCTTTTATTAATCCACCATTTCCATACAGTATTTGTGAAGTATTTAAGTTACATCATATGTGGAGAACTTAAGTTTATTGTCGATTCAAAAATATTTCCTTATTAGATCCTACCGGGAATCGAATCCGTGACCTCTTTACTTGGAAAGATTATGACAATTTTACGTAAGCCTGGTACGTGGCAATTTGTTTTTTTTAGACTTAAATTAATCATTTCTTTATTTAGTTTCATAAAGATGGATTTATGACAGATATGACGTGTTCCATTGAAAAGTATAATATATTGAACCATTGCAATAAATATGCTAATATACTATTGCATATATGCTAATACATAATTGCAAAAAATACTTTTCAGGAAATGGAACAGCCTTCTTGTTCAAAAAAATTGCATCAAATTCGTTTCTGTAGTTATAGCGTTAAGTTAGATGAAAATCATTTGTTTTTTTCTACTCTTTTATTATTTTTCATTTATTTATTTATCAGTATAAAGTAAACTTTCCGAAAATAAATAAAAACATTAAAAAACTGCTAAAGCTTGTCCTTAATGCTAGTAGATCGCGTTAACCTTAAATTCTAAATAGAAAATTTAATTGTATCACTACTGTGAGTGCTACTTTGATAAACTAGTGTTATTATATATAACTAGCTGAGCCCGCAACTTCTAACGCGTAAAATTAGTTTATAAAATATAGATTAAATTTTAGTGTGATAATATATATCCTATAGCCTTCCTCGATAAATGAATTATCAAGCAGTGAAAGAAATTTTCAAATCGGACCAGTAGTTCTCGAGATTAGCGCGTTCAAGCAAACAAGCAAACAAAGTTTTTAGCTTTATATATTAGTATAGACTAGCAACTTGCGCCGGCTCTCCTAGCGGAGGTTGGCAACCATGGCTAGCTGCACTTTATTGACAGCTACTATGAACAGCGATCGCGAATTGAAATTAAGCCACTAGCGTAGGTTTTTAAGCCAGGAAATTCGTCTCTGGCCAGGTCTTCGGCGAGCTTATATTTTGCCTTGTATTTTGAGCTGGAGTAGTTCATACTTTTCATTTCGCATGATGTGACCTAGATATTCGAAAAATAAACCCGCATTTAAATTATAAAATACGTTGCTTAGCTTAGAAGGTCTAAGCGTGCAGGAGCAGAAAGCGATTTTGTACTCCAATCTGTAAAGATAGCGTTATTTAGATATACTAGTATATATGTACATATGTATATAATTATGTATATGTATAAGTGCAACAAGCTGTTAGCGGGACGCTGGATGTCCTTGTGACAATATCCGGGTGTGTCAGGTTATGTAATATTCGCTTACGGCCCAGAGAGGAGACCTAACTGAGAAGATGGCGTCTCGTTGGATAGCGTTGCGTGGCACGAACGCAGGTGCTGGTAGGGTTGTCACTTATTTCATATATTTTTTTAAGCAACCAACCATATATTCCATCACACTTTAAAGGGGGGAGGGTATCACTCAAATGCGACATTGTGGGACAACGGATAGGAGAGGGGGTCAAAAGCTTTGTGACGTCACATACCAAAATATTTTGCTTTGTTTTGTATTATCATATTCCACAAAATAATAAAAAAACTGCGGTTTTCTTGATTATGTGACGTCACACTAAGGACAACCTGTGATAAAGACGGGAGGAAGGGTTAAAAAATTACTCAGTTCATGTAACGTACTGTATGAATTTTTTGTCAGTAAACTCGTCGCCAATTGTAATATTGGGAAATGTTTAGTGGATTTAAAAGGGTACTTACTTATTATTTATAAAATTAAGTAAGGTGGCTTGCCTATTTATACATAAGGAATACCCATGACATTCATACGCGTATTTTTTACTCTATCCCCTCTTTCCAAGAGTTCTAGAAGTATAGTCAAGACAACACGCCATTGTATGGTTGTTTGTAGATTTCTTTAGAGTGGAGGAGCTTTCTCAGTTGAATAAAGCTTTTCTTTCTTTGTCATTCTAAGAAACTTACAATATCTAATTATATGTATTTTACCATTACAGTTTTGGCCATCTAAACCTTGTGAGGTAAACTTGAAAAAATACAAAATTGGTAATTTTTTATTTTTATTTCATAGACTTTTAAAAAGTTTTTAATTACAAGTAAAAAAATGTTTGTTTCTAATTTATTCGTCTAGAACATATCAAATACCGTATGACCTTTGATCCAGTTTAAGGAATGTATATATTTCAAGGCGGCTAAATGATCAATCAATAAATTAATGATGTAGAATAAAGTTTATCTTTATTCGCAGATCGTTGTTAAGTAACATTATTTGTAGAAATGTATGATTTCCAACAAGTAACACTGAAGAGTACACTTCTGTTCATCTTTCATTCTCAATTACTTTTAGTCAGAAATAGTAACAAAACAATTCACATAACCCTGTCATTGTGTCTTGTAGCTATGAATCTTATCGCATTTTGGCTTGTCGATATTTTATTTTATTATAAATATGTATATCTTTTATTATGACATTATCAAATTTGTTCTAAAATAATGCATTATTTGTGAAGGTCTTTTTATAAACATAATATTAATCCTTATCCAAAAACTATCTTTAAACCTGCAGGCGATAAGAGTGACACACACGGACGAAGTCGTGGGGTACAGCTAGTTAAGTATAATGTTTGTATTATGGTGTTTCCACTTAGGGTTCAAACACGCGAACAGGGTGTAGCGAATTAGAAACCGTATCAAAATAGCTTTGTGCGCCTGCAGAGGCGTATATCAAAAAAATATCGATAAAATATCGTTACATTTTATCGTTATCGACTCAAAACACTATCCGATATCGGAATAAGTACTTTGACAGGTGTATGATAAATTGTTAAATTTTTTCGATAATCATCATTCTGTGTCATTTTATCTTAGATTGTCGTATGTTTATATGTAACAAAGTTCTCGAAATATAATTCGATAGACACAAAATATATAAATCGTTTACAAATATATAAAGCTGAAGAGTTTGTTTGTTTGCTTGAACGCGCATATATCAGGATCTACTGTTACGATTTCAAAATTGTTACAGTTACGATAGCCCATTTATCGAGGAAGACTATATACCACGCTAAACTTACCACCTAATTTTACGCGGAAGTAGTCGCGGGGAACAACTAGTTGGTTATATATATCAAAAATATTTTCTTTAAAGAGAGTTAGAGGGCATAATGTTCTTAATGTAAAAAAAAATAGCCATAGTGTTGTATTCCTGGGGATGAGATGCCATCACGTTAAAATTTTTCACCTAATTTTACGCGGACGTTGTTGCGGGTAACAACTAGTAATTAATATCACGATGAAAGGGGATTACGAAGAATTTGTTAAATCGAGGAAGTCGTTATATTGAGGTACGTTATATTAAGGTTGCACTGTATTATAAATATTATGACGTTCACAAGTGCGGAGTGGGGTATATACAGACAGCAGCGCAACTTAGCGGGTCCAGTTTCCATGCTTGTATTTCTTGGAATATACACGCAAACTGTTATCAAAATGGGTCCTACCGTTTAAGGAAAAAGTCGAACTTCTTGATACTTTTAAAAGTCATAATTACTTCATTTAACTTCTTTTGTTTTCTAGCATATTATTTGTTTGATTGTCTAAAAATCCTCATAAAATATGCAATATAAATAAACTTAATTGAGTTTAGCATAAAGAAAAATCTTTGTTCATATTGGATTTTTTTATATATGTTCAACAAGGTAAATTGAGCAGCAGGTGGCTCACCTAAGTGACAACCGACGCCCATGAACAACTGCCCCACGCTCGCAGATGCTTTGCCGGCCTTCCAGGAATGAGTATGCTCTCTTCTCGAAAGTCCGCGAAGCCGCGCGTCGGCACGATCATAAAAATTAAGTATAATCTAAGCGAAATTTATATAAATAAATCCTCTTCCGTGTTTTGGAAAACACTTAAAACAATGGGTCCCGGTTAATGACACTGAGTGATATTAGTCGTGAGATTGTAGAGATTGCGGCGATTCCGGAGATGACGTCATACGGCAATCGGTCATCTTAAATTCGCCACATAGTCCCATCCTCTGCAATTTTAATTAGAGGTAGCGCCATGCTTGTAGCCGAATTGGGCCGGCGCGTCCGGGTACCAGTACCTCTTTCTCACATCAGATCTTTTCTTGACAGCCTTTAGATCTAGATCACGTTGACATTCTCAAATGCCGGCAACGTATCTGCGAATCATTTCCATGATTTTGAAGGTAATTCTAAAATCGCTTGTTATTTTTGTCTCTCTTTATTATTTTTTATAATATAATGGGAAAACGGATAGGTGGTTCACCTAAGTGACCTACTACTACCCACGCCCATGGACATCTAGGCCTCCAGGAGGCTCACAGATGCTTTACCGGCCTATAAAGAGAGGTTTAGGCCACCACGAACTGGCTGGCACGAACAAACTGAACGAAACGCGACAACAATACCATCACTTCACGCTACGTGAGAAAGTCGTGCTGGTACCCGGACGAGCCGGCTCAATTTGGCTACAGACCAAAAGGTATAATAATTTTCAGCTTTCCATACCCCTTGCTGGACACTTTCTGATTACAAAAATGGATTTTCCCGCTTACATACTCCAGGTTCGCTCGTAAAATACAATGTTTAAATATATTGCGCTCATTCTAAGCTTTTACTGCGGACAAGTGGCTTTTATTTGCTGTTAATAAAGAATGAAGGTGATCACTTTGTGGCTAGTGGGTGCAACTATGTTGCTTTATAAAATGTAAGGAGGTGTTATTTTGCAAAGTAGTTTTTATATTTAACCATTCCTGTTTATATATGAATCATTATAAGGATGGCAATTCTCCACAAAGGCGATTAGTCATATTTTTTACACTTAAAAATGTAACTGCCCAACAAACAACACCTTAACAAACTACACACTTCAAAGATGCCTATGCTACGTTGGTCAGCGGGTGTTACTATACTAATAGTTGGTAATGAAGAAGCGAGTTAGGATATGTGTCTGTCATTCTGTTAGTGAATAAAAACGCCAGATTTTTTTTTTAAATTAAATTTACGCACCACAGGCAAGAGGCCCGTGCGATTATTTTTTATCTTGTGTCTCTGTTATCGTTTCAGTAACTTAATAGTTCCACTTTTTTTTCTTTTTTTTTTTAATTTATAGGGAAGCAAAGATGAGAAGTGGACTAAAAACGCCAGAGTTCTTAGGTAGGAAGGCTTCGGCAACGGCAAAAGTTTGTTTTCCATATTAATTGAATTACTTTGCACACATCCGCTATTTACACAGAAAACTTTTTTAATCAAGCAGCCAACTTCGTCACCTCAACGAAGTTCTGAGCTGATTTTTTTGAAAACTAGCTGTGCCCGTGATCTAGTCAGCGTTAAATTAGGTAAAAAAAATAGATTCAATTTTAGTGTGATGCTATATAGCCTGTAACCTTATTCGATAAATGGCTTTCTAACACTGAATTTTTTATAATCAGTCCAGTAATTCCTGATATTAGCGCGTTCAAGCAAACAAACAAACTCTTCAGCTTTATATATTACTACAGAAGTATAGATTTACTAGAAAACTAACTTAGAGTGCTTTCAGACTAAAAGTGTATGCCCCTTCATAGTATTCACCTCTACATGCAAAATCGCTAGTAGAAGCAAACACGCAGATACATCAATATTCTACAGAGGGTGATTGATTTTACAATAAAAACGCTGCACACACACACACACACACACACACACACACACACACACACACACACACACACACACACACACACACACACACACGTTGGAGCCTTCACCCTCCGTCCCTCCGACCCTCCCCCGCACGCGCCCCGCGCCCTCGCGCTCCGAGGGCTGCACTCCAGCAGTCCAAAACGCCCGCCCTCGCGTCGCGACGCTTCTTCGCTTGCCCGAAGCTCGCGCAAACTTTCCCGACGAAGTTTCAAGCCCGCTCTGTACCGCAACTTATAGGTAAAAAAGTGCACGAAAGTTTAGTTTTGTGTTGCAAAATTTAAGTGAAAAGTGTGTGATAGTTGTGCTGTGGATCGTGAGACAATCGGAACTTATCTAATCTGATAACGGTAAGTGATGTGGTTTCGATAAGAATTTTTATAATATAAAGACGCTGGACGATGAGTGAAAAACATGTGACTATATTAAATTTTTATACGTTTTTTTAACCGACTTCAAAAAAAGGAGGAGGATATCAATTTGACCCGTACGTTTTTTTTTTGATGTTTGTTACCGCAACTCTTTCGACTGGGTGCACCGATCTTGATAATTCTTGTTTCATTTGAAAGCTGGTGCTTCCTGATTGGTCCCATATTAATTTAGTCCAGGCCTGACAAAGGTTTCGATTAGAAAACAATGAAATTCTAAATTTTGATTAAGTGTGTGCGTGACAAATTGTCGAATATCTCAATGTCAGGATAACCGATTTCGATGATTCTTTTCTTAATAGAAAGATTGTACTTTAAGGGTACTTTGACAAGATTTTGGTTACGTTCTGAATTCAGGATCCATGGTAAAGTAACGGAACTCTTCAATTCTTTTTTTAATTTTTTCAATAAAATTCAGACGTAAAATTTTTTAGAACTCTGGCAGTTGTAAATCCCCTTTCTTCATATTTCTGGTTCATATTCCGCGGCAACTCAGCTCGTATGAAAGTCCGCGATGTGAGACATATGAACCATACTATTTGGCGCGTTCTTTCATTATTTCTAGTCATAATCCTGAACAAAGAAACCTACTAAAGATTCCTAGCTTTGAATAGTAATTTAGATTATTCTTTAAAGCCATAATTCTGGTTAAAATAACAATGTTTTTTGCGTTACTTCCACAAAAATACTGATTATTGAATTATCAATTACTATCTGGTCTTCGCGCCTTTGTCCGCGTAAAATTAAACTCTTAGACTTTCTTAATCTATTGAAAAATCCGTTTTTAGCTGATGTCTACTAAACTACATCCTTTCCATATTTCAACTTTATACGTCCCGCGGTTTTCGACATTTATTGATAGGTGATCATTCGCTTAGATATATTTTTATAGATTATTATCGGTAATTGGTTTTATAGATTATAATTGGTATACTATTGGTTACTATTGGTAACCCTAGATAGTTTCGCTAGACTATTGGATTAAAGCCAGTATACAAAATGGTAAAAACGATACTTCTTTAAAAGGAGGTTCCTCACGTTGAAAATCCTAACCACAGGTCGTTTGGGCTTTTGCCTTGGTGATCGTGGATTCCTAGATAATTCTTCTTCCTAGCGTCATCCCGTTTAAGTACCAGGGTCCGCTTAGATTGCAAAGGATGTGGCTGTGGGGCGAGTTAAGATGACCGCTTGCCATCCGACGTCATCCTCGGAACCACCACGACCTCTACAACCTTACGACTAATATCACGAAGACATTAATCGGGGCCTATAATATTTGTAATTTTATAGGAAAGGGAAAATTAGTACAAAGCTTGTCACGTCTGATGGGACTAAGGAACATGAAGAGGTCTTTTACACTGTACCACTGCAAGGAAGACGGAGACACTCAGTGGGGGGTTACTTAGCTACAGGATCGGCGGGAGCGGGCGAAGTGACCAGTGTGCCCAGCGAAGTTCCCAAAATGCCGCCGCCTCGCTTCAACGTTACGGAAGACGAATCTGTCAAAAGAAGGCGGCCGAAGAATTTTCCTTTCAAAGGTAAGTCATTATATTTCATTCCCATAAAAAATGTAGTAGGCCAAAAAAATGTCTCAATTATTCGTATTGTGGAAATCACAACACAACATAACTCACCAATATGGCGTTAAGTACCACAGAGTAAGATAATGTAATAAGGAATAGTAAATAAATATTGTTATGTTTTAAACAATACGGTCGCTTTTCGTGTACCCGCTTCAAAGGGGGTTTTATCGTTAATTTCTATTATTAGGTAATAACGTACGTGGAAACGGACAGTTTGATAAATGGTCGTAAACAATACGTTAGAGACGTAGGGCACATATCAGTGGAGAACATTGCTCCCGAACTCTACGACCCTTCTTGGCTGTGTGATAAGGCCTCGCGCCCATTGTCTCAAATAATTACCTACCAATGTTTGTGAAAAAGTAGGGCGGCGCCTTTGATTTGTTTTACGATGGCCCTTATCGAAACCATTAATTACATGTTAAATAATAAAAAAAAGTGTTACAAATAAGTTACTTAATCGATGTAATAAATTATCTCACATAGTATGTTTTGAGGTAAATAGGATATATAGTGAGTGTAAGTAGAAACTTCGCTTGCGTGAGTAACTGCGGTCGTCATCCGTATAGCGCCATCTAGTTTTCTTTGGTGTAACCTTTTCCACTTGACATCATTGCCATCTAGTTATGTAGCAACCGCTACAATAGCAACTACCATTAACAGACATTTTTACTGGAACTATAGAAGAAGAATAATAGTACGGAAAACAGTGAAATAAAAGATAATGAAGAATATAATAAAAGAACAATGGCACGGGCTTTTAGTCCATGGAGAATAAATTAACATATTAAATAAAAATGGCCAAAAGCGTGTCAAGACACGCTTATATAGAAGGGCTCCGTATCTGATACGCTATAAACGTATTTGTTAAATAACTTCAAAATTTGTTGTCTGATTTCGTTCAGAATAATTTCCCTAATGAGTTTTTAGTATGTTCTATCAACATGGAAAATTTCAAGTCTCTACGTCTAATAGTTTGGAAATGCTAGGTAGAGGAACCGCCTTACGGACAGATAGTCACTCCTTGTGATGAAATAGCAATGAAAACTGAATAACTTTAACTTTGATACATGGCATGAATCACGCTTGATATTACAAAAACAGAGCGCTGAAACACAAAACGCAAAAAAAATCACCCTAAACAACCTCAATTCACGATTTAAAAATGTTTCACATTGGAATACAATATAAACAATTCAAACCTGTTGTTTTGAATATTGTGTGAAATACAATTTGTTTTCTTATACTAGCTGTGCCCGTGACTTCATACGTGAAAAGTTAAGTAAAAGAAAATTCAATTTTAGCACGATAATATATAGCCTACCTCTAAAGGTTTTAGGTATTATTAAAGGAAGGTTAAAGCAAGTTAGTTTTTTTACCTTATACCTATATTTTATTTGAAAGCATTACAGATTTTTAGTGTGTTAAATACGTGATATTCCACATCCCCGACTCAAGAAATCAATCTTTCGTAAAGACATTTTCTTGTAATGAATTTCTTCTATAGTTTAACAAGTATAGTCGACCAAGAGAGTGCTTTACCATTTTGTATGACAGCTCCTAGTTAAAGAAAATTTTGCTAAGGGTTATTGTTAGAAATTAACGTAATGCATAACAAGCAAAAACGAGCCTTTTAACTAATTGACGTGCAAACGACATTCGACCTTAGTGTGGCAAACCAATTTCTTGTCGACTATGCATATTTAATATCGTTATACATGTACTTATTACATTAGAGAAGCCCAAAATAATATTTACAGAACATAAAACATAATCTCTTATGTCCCTTATAAAAATTTTGCTAAGCTAATTAGCCTGCATAGTTTGGGTTTATGTAGATATTTTGTCTTTATAGACAAAAAATGTCATAGAAACCAAAATAGTTATAAGAAACATAAATAAGTACCATATGAATAATGAAGTTTTCTCTAACTATGACATAATAGCTGCTCCACATTATTGCCGTGAATTCACGGCACAGGTCATGCCCTCCACATTCACGGGATGCTGACAGTAATTCGTAGAACTCGTCGCGAAATGGACGTGGAAAATGCTGCTTGCTGAACTTTTGAATTGCCTTATTATACCCTTTTTTAGGATTTTTCCCAAAATGAATAATTATCAATTATTTAATTTTAAATAAATTATCTTTATCATATCTTAATAATTATTGCGTTAATTCTCTTATCATCTATAAATGTGTGTAAAGGTATTGTTGTCGATTTAAGCTCGGCTTGTGAGAGTTCCCTGTGGCCTAAATCCCTCGTTAAATGCCGGCAACAGTCCATGCAGGTGCTGGTGTTCCTAGTCACTTACGTGACCAGTCCGCTCATTTGCCCCTTTATATATGTATATGTTATATATGTTTATGTGTAAAAGAAATATAGTACAAAATAATGTGCAATTCATTTACGTGCTTTCCGGTCAGAATAATAATGTTATCTTATAAATTGCATACATTTTTGTAGATAAATTAATGAAGATTAATACACATATCGTCAAATTTTATTCGTCAATGTTGATAAGTTTTTTTAGCAACCGAAAACTATTGTGTCAACTATATCTAAACAATACAAAAATGTAGTTAGAGCAGTGAAGTTGGCGAAAAATGATGTAAAATAGGTAAAATACCTATTTGAATGATTTTTCACCAACTTTATTTCTTATTAATTTTTTAAAAGCTAAAGTTATAGTATAACTTGTGTTGTGTTAATTCAATAAACGACTTCATTCTCAAGGGCTTGCTACTAATTTGTGCGTCATTTGGTAGTGCCGATACATTGACTGGCCCGTTGGCGTAGTGGACTGTGACCCTGCCTTCCGTTCCGCGGGTCGTGGGTTCGATTCCCGCCTTGAGTCTGGGTGTATTATCAATATGTATGTATTTAAATATTTCTACAAAAAAAATATTTGTGTATAACAGGCGTCTGTTACCTATAACACAGGCATTAAGTTGTCTACCTTAGGAATAAGCACGAGAGCTGCATTTAAATTTTTATTGATACATTTTTTTATATGAATTCGTTCAGTACTTTTTCATTTAGCGCATGTAATGTTACATTTTTAATTTGGGTCGGCGTGTTTTCATTGTATTTTTTTCTATGGAAAAACTACCGAATTTTTCATTTCAACGTTTGTACAACAAAAATATGATCGACAGAATGCCCACCCGCAAAATAGAGGATATGTATGTATATTTCATGTGCTTTGTATTAAAAGCTGAAATTAAAACATCTAAAGTGAGATACAGTAAACACTATATTTTTATAGGTAAATCGGGAGAAAGAGGATAGAATTCAGCAGATGTTAAATTATGGTTGTCGACCTTGAACACGCATAGAACTAGCTGTGCTGTTCGTTGCTTTGTTAATTTTCCGACCAATTTTCTTACTTTTTTCTTTAATGCCTTCTCCTAATAATAACGAAAAAAAGAATTAGCAGAATCATTCCAGCCGTTCACGCGTGGAGCCGTGACTGAGGGAAATAGAGATTCAATTTTGTATCCATACATAGATACGGACAAAAATAATGTGAAAGGTAATACAAATATTTTACTGACATCAGCTTTACATCAAAATCCGAACTTTGTCCAGATTTCCAATAATAACAAAAGCTTAACGCACGAATGCTCAAATCTTGAACGTTAACTTACGCTGTTGCGACAAACTTTACAAGTTTTTTTTTTGTAAAACGTCGAATATACATACAATTACTTTACACTAGCGCTGAACCGCATCTCTGCCTGAGTTAAATGCAATGATTTTCTTCAAAGTCCACATTTTTAAATGCATCCGGTCTTTTCTTAAAATAGATTAGCATGCGGTTCTTTATAACTTCAGCTATTTAACAGTAAAATACACGTCAAAATCGGATTAGCCATTGTAGATATTTCCTGTGAGAAACAAACAAGCGTCTTTGCTTGTTTATAAGTAACTTTGTTCTATTAATTTCAAGGTTTAAATTTCATTTTTCAAAACCATAGATATAACAGTTAATAGGGAAATTTAGAAATATTTACTATAATTGTTTTTATGAAAAGTGCATACAAGTAAATAAATAATTTAACTCACGACTGAACTAAAACTTAACATCAAATATGTAAAGTTAAATAAAGTGGTCTAGAGCGTGTGAAGGAACGCTTGTATAGAAGGATTCCGTATCTGATGCGCGTTAATGTATTTCAAATCAAAATTTGTTGTTCGATTTCGCTTTCAAGTCTCTACATCTAATAGTTAGGATATCTTGGAGACGGACAGACAGACGGACGGAAAAAACGAAAATATAGGCATTCCTTGTATGACTACGGAACCCTAAAATGTTATGTAATTTCAAAATAGAACGCGTATAAATGCCCCCAACCAGAGGGCACAACTAAAGTTGTACCGACGAACTTTGGAAGTCACTTCTTATAAAACATGGTGAATCGCTTCCGGCTAATTTCGCACTCTGATACTCATCTTACTATTTGATTTACAACTTATTTTAACACAGAAAACTTCGGCCATTATTCTTGACGAAGTTGCCGAACATTCGGTATTAAGGTTATTCGGTCGTTTTGCCGAATATTCGTTTCTCGGGCTGAATATTTTCAACTATTCGGCCGAATACTCAGAGCACCAGAATGATGCTTATATAAAATGGAAAAATATTACTCAAAACGAATATGTTTTACCAATAACACATTAAAGATAATACCGAAATTTTAATTGTGGTGAATATAAACAATTTTAGTTACAAGAAACCCTTATTGTTTCGCTCTGCCCGTCCGTCCGCAAGGCAGTCCCCACTAGCATTTCCAAACTATTAGACGTAGACACTTGGAATTTCCTGTGTTGATAGAATATGCTAAAAAACTTATTTTGATGACATCTAACCACAACTTATTAAGTTATTTAAGAAATACATTCTATATAAGCATTTCTCGACACGCTGTTGGCCACTTATAGTTTTATAAATTGCCTCTGTTATTTTTTGGTCAACGGTCTTATAGCCAAGAGCTTTAATATCAAAAGCTTTCGCTTAATGTTACTATCACATTTATGGCCACGTTATGTAATAATTTTTATTATTTACTTGCCTGAAATAAGTAAATAAATTAAATTAATTTTCGGATCAAATGCCACCAAAAGGCGGTATTGTCTGAAGTGGATCGTATAGTAAATTCCATCTCTCTGGAACCCTTACCACTTGTTGTTTGATTTTTCCCCGCTGTTGATGGATCACTTATTTTATAATTTTATTTCGATATAAATAATAAATGAATTAAATAAATTAATAATTTAATATGAAACGCGCGCTAACCCAAAACCGCCGAATCCATATCGGGTGCACACGTGGGTCTGAAAAATTAAACGAAATAAAATGAAACATTTTACAATTAGCGGTCGGTATAAAACTGGGCGTGCGGTACTTTTTAGCTGTTACCAACATGTAATTATATTAAACAATGTAGTTTTATTTATTCATTAATTTCGAATATCATTCAAATAAATTAAAGTTTTAGAATACGAAAAGAGATGATTTTAATATTAATTCGAATTCATTGGTAAAATAACCAATTTTAACTTCGTTGTAAAAACTTCGTTTAAAATCTATACTTTATTTTATTATTTAAAGCTGAAGAGTTTTTTTGTTTGTTTGCTTAAACGCGCTAATCTCAGGAACTACTTGGTCCGATTTGAAAAATTCTTTCAGTGTTAGAAAGCCCATTAATCGAGGTAGGCTAAATATCATCACGCTAAAATTGTTTCTTTCACAGCTAGTCTTTCATAAAACTGTGCTAGGGTAGGTAACTATGTACTTCAATAAACAGGAGACCATTCTAGAAGTTAAACTCGTAGATCTAGATTCACACCATTAAACATATTCCAAGATTAAACCAAGTATGTCACGCATTTCAATACAACCTTTCTACCATTGAGATATTGAGGCTGTATTTATTGTAAACAATAAATACGTTCAAGAATTTCCCCAAAGTAAAGGTGTAATATTAACATCTACGACACAACTAAACATTACATTAACTTAAGGCAACCATGTCTTTCAATAGAAAGGGACCATTGTCGAGGGTGTAAAATTTGCAAAATAACGACGTACACGTGTAGAAGCAGTGAAATGACGTCATAAAAACTTGTTGCAGATTATCCGACTCACCTTCCGACATAGAATGGAGGTTCGGCAACGAGCGAAAAATATGTTTTTGGGAGGAAAAGGGAGGGCCATAAGCCTTTTATGAAAACGCTAATGACCCGGCTGATTGTTCATGCGGGTTTGAGTGTTTCACTTTTTCTTCCCGCGGGTATATATCGTTATATATAGGTCTGAAGATTAAGCGTTTATACTTTCGCTTTTATTCGGTGGATAGTATATGGCCTTGACTTCTCCAGAACAAGGGTTCTATTATATTCTTCAAGTGTATGTACTACATATATTTATTTCGCATCCTCTTCAGCCTGAACGGTTTGTTACATTTTGAGAAGTTATAAGATTCCACTTAGTTATGAGAGAAACCTCGGATTACATCAAAATTTAAAAAAAAATGTTTTAAAATAGACGAAGAAGTCGTAGCTTCATTAATGGCCGACATTCGAGTCGATCGCTAGGTTAAGCAGTTCTCACCGCAGCTGAGAAATAGATAGATGATCAATTCTATCACTCGTTTTCAAATATCCGACCTCCTCCGTGTTTTTTTTTTCCTCACATATTAGTTTAATGTCACTGAGTGATATTAGTCGTGAAATTGTAGAGATAGTGAGGGGTCTAAGGATGACGTCAGACGGCAGTCGGTTTTTTTTAACTCGCCCCACAACCACATCCTCTACAATCTAAGCGGGCCCTAGTACTACACCGGACTAACGCAAAACAAAAGAAGAGGAGATATTGAAATAGACAATATTCAAGAATCCCTTATAAATGCGTCGTATATATATTTAACTTATCTTTATTCTATTTTGAACGGAAATGCGGCCATAAGTTTAGCTTATCGGTTCTCGCGGCGCGCTAACTGCCAGCGAACAATTGATTCCAGCTTTCCCCGAGATTGCATCGCCATATTATCATACTTCATTGTATCAGTTCCCGACATATAGCCTCATCCCATGAATAATAACATAGAAGTAGTACGTCTTGGCATCTATATATGTATAAACATATATATGAATTAAAAGTACATATAAATGTACTTTTCATTATTTACTTGTTTCTTGACTAATGCTTTACGATTTTCAACCGTCTTGGAAAAATGAGGATGTTCTAAATTTGACTGTATTTTTTTTGTGTTTGTAACCTGAGAACTTTCGACAGGTTCAACCGATTTTGATGATTCTTGTTTTATTTGCAAGCTTGTGCTTTCCGTGTGTTCCCATTTCGGTTTGTTCCAGTTATGGCAGTAATAAGATTTTTATTTAAATTTTACTATATTTTACTTCGTTTCACTCACCTATTTATACAGATATTACCTAATTCGTTTACAGAATCAAGATTATATGCATTCTATTTGAAAGATAATTTAATGAAGGTTCTTTGAGTATAGCGGACACGGAAAAGTAATCAAAATGGATTATTTTGTAAAGTGACGTTAGTCACAGACGTATGTGTAAAATAGAGACAAAGTTCTCGAAGAATTCCTTGGATTGTCAGTGCAGGTCTGGTCTGGTCTGGTCTGTCGTGGAAGAAAGGTCCTATGATTTGTTTAAGATACATATAAATTTTCTTTTTATTAATTTCTTCTTTTTAAAATGCCCCATTCTGTACCTATTTTTTTAGTAGCGGACCCGGCATACGTTGTCCTATCCGAACGTTGACTTACTCTTACGATGGGATATCAAAACATAGCGCCATCTAATCGCTTATCCCACCACACACATATTAATTTTATTGATCATAATATGTCGTTATAGAACAGGTACAGAAACAATATCGCTCATTAAAATTTTGGAAAGAGTAATAATGCAAGTAAATTTTTTTTATAGGATCTATTGGCCTATTTGGAGACTGTGTTTGGTTCCCTCGCCTGTGTGAACGGTTCGTTCCTGTTGGGTCAAAATGCACATTTTGGTTGCAACACGAAAGTTCATGGCATAGATTTTGTGAAAGCTGAAGAAGCCTTCACGAAAATTAGCCGGTTCGAAAATCCATCAATACAGGAATTAGTAAGTACGAGTAAAGATAACTTTGTTGAACATTATTAATAACACAAACTACTTCTTCCTAGCGTTATCCCGATACAGTACCAGGGTCCGCTTAGATTGTAGAGGATGTAGCTGTGGGGCGAGTTAAGTTAACCGATTGCCATCTGACGTCATCCTCAGCACCCCCACGATCTCTACAACCTTACGATTAATATCACAAAGTGTCATTAATCGGGTCCCACTGTTTTACGTGGCTTCATCTAAGGACTCACAAGTTTCATTTTACGCGTACGAAGTCGGGGAAAGCAGCTAGCTTGTTATAATTGTAAGGAAACAAATAACTGTTTACGCATTTTTTTAGGCGGCTTTGAATTATATTTTAGTGAGCGCAACTTTTTTTTTTAATAGTTAGAATACTATAGCTTAATCTTTACTAATATATAAAGCTGAAGAGTTTGTTAGTTTGAAAGCGCTAATCTCAGGAAGTACACGTCCGATTTAAAAAATTCTTTCAATGTTAGATAGTTCATTTATCGATGAAGGCTATGTATCATCACGATAAGTCTAATAGGAGCGGAGTGCGCTGTGTAAATGGTTAAAGTTTCGCAAAAGTCATGTACGACAAAATTGTTCCCCTTTAAAAACTCTAAATAAAAGTCTGCAACAGCATATGTCTATCTTTTGAGGTTAGCTCAGTATAACCTTTTTTATGCTAATCAAATTTGTTCTAAAATTTGTGAAGGTCTTTTTATAAACATAATAACCTATAATCCTCATCTAAAAACTATTTTTAAACCTCTAAGTGATAAGAGTGGCACACGCGGATGAAATCGTGGCGAACAGCTAGTCCCTTATGTTCCCGTAACAATATTGAAAAGATGACAAATAATTATATCCTCAAAGAAAATGTCTTAAAAACGAAAGGCCAGACTCGTCATAGCGCAAACTTCATCCTGAAACTTCACGCCTGTTACTGACTTAAGTAGATAGTTGAGATTTAGTCCCCTTGTTATATAAAAAATAAATTATATATCAATTCGTGATGTACAAACATGACGGAACAGTATGAAATTTGACACTTGGTCCGGTTTGAAAAATTATTTTAGTGTTAGATAGCCCATTTATCAAGAAAGGCTAAAGGCTATATTATATCATGACGCAAATTTTTTTCAACTGAGTTTTCGCGGACGAAGTCGCGTAACGACTAGTCTCAAAATATGCCCAAACAATCCATTTTGTGGATCTACCAAAGGACCAACCTATCTTACTTAGATCGAACCTGGACTTATAGATTTCAGGCCACCTTTTAACCGTTGAGCTATCAAGGTTCCAAATAAGATTTCAACGGCAGGGGGGCCAACAAAATTTATTTTCAGCCCAAGTTTCAGCGATTAGCGAACACTCCACTGAAATTTTACAATTTGCGATCTGAAAGCTGAAACTTGCACAAAGGATGCTGCCATCTCGCTCGCTCTCCTCCATAAAGTATACCTGTCTCGCTCTTGACGACTTTTGGTAATAGTGGTTGCAAAGTTAGAAGAAAGTATTGAATTATTACTCTGAGGATGGTTTTATGCAGTAGGTAATAAGTACTTGTATATGTATAATAATGAAAAACTAGTTAATTTTTAAAATGTGAATCTGTCTCTCTCACTCTTTTTCATAAAGCATATCTGTCTTGCTCTTGACGACTTTTGGTAAAAGTGAAGTTAGAAGAAGGTATTGAATTATTACTGTGAGGATGGTTTTATCCTATAAATATATATTTAACTAGTGGACCCGGCAGACTATGTTCTGCCTCTTAATATTTACTTCCATTATCCTATATCATCGCCGTTCCCGTTCCCGTTCCCGTTCCCGTTCCCGTTCCCGTTCCCGTTCCCGTTCCCGTTCCCGTTCCAATGTGGAATTGTTTCGAAATAAATAAACTTTCTTCAACTTTTCTTTTCTATATAGAAAACAAATTCCTTCTTCTGTAATTATGTCATTGAATTTAATTAACCATGCTTATCTTCTACAAGTCGCAACCCGCAACTTCGTCCGCATAAAATTAGGTGAAACATTTTAGCGTGATGATGTCTAGCCTTCCTCGATAAATGGACTATCTAATATTGAAAGAATTTACAAATCGGACCAGTAGTTCCTGAGATTAGCGCGTTCAAGCAAACAGACAAACACTTCATATATTAATATACATATAAAAGCGAAAGGTCACTTATCATGATATCTCGAAAACAAAATATTTTTTTTCTTAAGATTTGTTTGGTCACCTGAAAGTTTCTTACTAAAAATACATAAGTGACACACAGTGAAAAATATACAGTGGGAAAAATTTAATGTATGTATAAACATAGTATAGTATTTAACGTATAACCTAAGCTTTTTACATAATAATTATACTGTTTTTTTTAAATGTTACAAGGGGCAAGGGTTTAATTATTATAGTAGCTGTATTTACATCAGTAGGTGTCAGGCACATCGTATGTAAGTACCAATTATTTTTTCCTTTTTATCTTTTTAGTGTTTTTTGAAGGCGCTTTCATTTTTTATTTAGAAATACTATCCAAATCATGTCAAGAGTATAATATTAATTTATTCCAGTTTTCTACGAAATCAAAATTTAAACCATACGCGTGAGTATTATAAAGAGATTTATAATCAGGGCACCACGGTGAACATATGCAAATAACATGAATTGAACGTCAAATGTTATATACAAAAATTATTTAAAATAATTTTTTGGGGGGCAGAAGGATGGGCGGAGCGAAATTATAGAGGTTCCTTGTAGTACTACGGAATCCTAAAAAATGTATAGAGAATCCGTTTCTGACTTTGTGCAGCACTTACTGTCCTTCAAGTTAAAAACTTTTTGTGCTATAACCAGAAAGTTTCGCTATAGAAAATAAGCTAAGTGATTTCTGCAGTTGATGTGGGATGTCAATTATGTATGCAGAACCCAAGTGTGCCTCGTTACGAAGTAGTTTGTTGATCTGACCCTTTCGCTTTTAAAAGTATTGCACGGCAATGGGAATTTTCTAAAACGTGATCCTAATATTGATTAGATACCTTTTCCTCAGTAATAGCGTTTAGATGGAGATTTTTGTTATACGTAAAAAGTGCACACATTCACGTCTATTTTTAGTAGGGCTAAGGTTCTTTCTTAGATGCTTACAAAAGGAATCTAAAAAAAAACCTATGGATTTTGACAAAAAATCGTGTTACTTGTAGAGCTTGTCAATTGACAGATAAAGTTTCTTGGATTGTATTTATTATTTTTCCGCATCTACTATATTAAAAGTAAAATGGAGATTGTATATGCATATATCGATACCTCGCACGTAAATTGTTGTACCCCAAATTCCTAACTTCACAGTAGAGCTTTACAAGCATGTAAATTGAAATAAAAACGTCAGTATATAACACATTTGTGTAGTAATATATTAAATAATGACGATTAAATTATTGTATACAATAACATATTAATAAGTAACTGTTACATTACAATTTAGCTGTTTGTAACGCTCTACTGTAAAGCTTGGAATCTACTTTTTGGGCTTTGAACATATAGGCCCTTACACCCAAAATATAGTTTTGCCATTGAAACGAAAAGAAGAAGATTACAGCGAATATTGACAAGTACTAAAGCGGACCTAGCAGACGCTGTCCTGCCCGAACGTTGGGTTACTTATTTTCTACAATATTATTATTATACCTATAATATTATTCCTGTTCCCATTCCCGTTCCCGTTCTGGTCCGGTCCGGTTCGGTCCGGTCCGGTCCGTTCAGTTTCGTTCCCTTCATTTTGGAAACTAATTTTTATTTACATAGATAAATTCCAACGAAGCATCTGTTTTGAACGATATTCTGTTAATGTTATGTCAAACGCCATACTACTGCTTACATTCAAAAGCTTAATGTGGTAAGGTTTCATTAGTAATATGGTGGTATTTAATACAGTGGTTAGGTATTCTTAAATTTTCTAATTTGCCATGCAATTTTCTTAATTATTCTTTCATAACAACCTTCTCCTGGCTATAACAAATACAATAAAAAAGAATTAGCAAAATAGGTAAAGTCATTCACGCGTGATGCCGAGACCAAAGGAAATTGGGATCCATTTTTTTATATATAGATATCTTGTATAAAAGCGAAAGGTCACTTAACGCGAAATCTCGAAAACCTCGAGTCGTACAATGATGAAATTTGGCAAGGAGGTAGTTTATAGTTAGTAGATATCCGCTAAGAATAATTTTTTTGTAAAACCAGATTATGAAGGTCAAAGGTCTTTCGGTTTGGACGGGGACGGGGACGGGGACGGGGACGGGGTCGGGGACGAGGACGGGGACGGGGAGATCGGAAGAGTGCAACACCAGGGGATCGCAGATGCGTTGCCGGCCTTTGAGAAATGAGTATGCTCTTTTCTTGAAGGTCCCTAAGTCCATCTTCAATTTGATTGATTGACACTAGAGTGTCCTAATTTTTAAGCAAAATTCATAATTATTAAGGTTAACAAGACTTTTAAACATGGCTAAACAAAAATCTAGACCCGCAAACACAACTGCGGGACACAAATAGTAGATTCCTAAATTAAGATAAATTAAACACAGCAGCGAAATCTGCCGCTTTTGTTAATGGTTGCAGGATTTAAATATGAAAAATTTATTCCTAATTTCGTATATTAATGAATAATAATTCGTAATGCATAAACCCGTTATCGAGACATCTAAAAAGCGCAGCCTCACGACCATTGACCCAAGAGCTGGCGTATTTTTGGCTTCGAAGCAAAGAATGGATTTAGAACATGCCAATGACTTGATACCCGAACTCTAAAGCGCGGAATTTGTGTTTTATTTATATACTTGATAATAATTAGCATCTTTATTCAAATTAATTTATTATTAGAGAACATGGGTCCATGTGTTAGTAACTAAAATGGACAAAGAAATCTTAGAATTATGTTAGTAAATGAATTTTATTTAATTTAATTAATTTATTATTACTATTTATTGCTGACCAGAACTCTGATACAATGGTTTAGTGTGGGTGAGTTAATTTTTTTTTGAGGCGGACGAAAGGCCCTCGCGTTACTGCGACCAGCAAGATATATTATAACTGCCTCAGCTCATAGCTTATCATCAAGACCAGCCGAGCACATCAACAATTAAATCAAGATAATCCTTCAAAGATTATCTATTTATTATAAAGATAAAGTTAAGCATGCATCTTAATTGGGGATTGATTAATAATAGTAATTGTTAATATGCGTTCAGTCTAAAAATGCAAGTCTGTCAACTAAAATCCATTATTTTAAAGTATCCATTATTTTAAAGTAAATATTAATTGCAAGGCTTGCTTGTGCGTGTGTGCAGTGATTTAATTATAAACTCAAACTCAATCACGCACTGTCAACTAAACGCGCGATCGCTTTAGCGGAGTTTTAACGGTTTAGCGGTTAAGAAAGGCGTGCATTTTTAGACTGTACGCACTCTACTGAACTTTAATTGAATAAAATATTATACAATTATGAATCCCTCCTCACGTCGTCGACCTCATTGCTGAGGGTTGTGATTCCCCCTCTGGATCGTGTGTGTGATGACATTACACCATTTTATCCGATTTTTTGCAGTATGGAGGGCATCATGAAATCCAACGCCCAATGTAGTGCGTATTTGGTCGGACCATCTTGTTGGGCTACGACCTCTTGGGCGTCTGCCATCGACTTTGCCAGTGACCATGAGATGTTCTATGTTATGACCTTCTTTTCCAGCGATATGTCCAAAGAACTCAAGAACTCTGCGAAGGCAGATCGTGGACAGTCTTGTTTTGATTTTTAGTTCACGCAGTATAGACGTGTTGCTGCGGAAGGCAGTCCAAGGGATTTGTAGCATTCGCCTCCAGCACCACATTTCAAAGGCGCCTATGCGGTTGCGGTCAGCCTTCTTCAGAGTCCAGGTCTCTGCTCCATAGCCAAATATGGAAAACACGAGTGTGTGAACAAGTTTAAGGGCATTGTATCGAGGTCTGTAAAATAAATAATTAGTGAAGTATGTAAATAACAAATACTACCAAAGTTTTTACATATAACTCCCTAGTTTGTTACTTCTTTCTCCTTTCAATTACTCTGTTCTTTTTGTTTATGTAATCTAGTGTAATCCCTTTTTGGCCTTATTTATGTTTTACTCTGTATAATTTTTGTAATCTATTTGTAACACTGTTGGATTACCAATAAATCAATAAATAAAAACTAGCTGTTGACTTGTCCTCCAACCTCCTTAATCTCACCCTATCGAAAAATCCGTTCTTAGCGGATGTCTAATAACTGTAAACTATCTGCCTGCCAATTTTCGTCTTTTACGTCTCGCGGTTTTCGAAATTTTGTGTTAGGTGACTACTTTTATATATATTTAGATTACATGGAAGCTAATGTAATGTTCAAGATGTTACACCACTAATTGAATTATAATATTTAAACTATCGGATACAGCAGACAGCGTCTTGCCCAAAGGTCAGACGAAAGGTCCAGTACTAACGTAACGCCATCTATTGGAATTATTCCGAAGATGCGATCAACTCTGTATATTTAAGTAATTTTTAAATATTGTTTTGAGTTTTGAGTTGCAGCAAATTTAAGATATATTCTGACAGCAACTATATCTGCAATGTCAAATTGTGTTTTCAAACCATTTAGGAACCCCTTTGAATATACACACAAAATAATATGTCCAGCGGTTTAGGAGGAGTAGGGTGACAAAGACTTGTATAGTCGATTTTTTTATATTAAAATGATTAATAAGGCATAAACGAAAATAAAAGGTTAAGAAAGGGGTAGAATTAATTAAAAATATAAATATTTATTCCTCCCTACCGCCCGCTCGCCTGCCCCCTTTTAAAAAAAAAAAAAAAAAAAAAAAAAAAAAAATAAAAAAAATAAAACTACTTTGCTTAAATCCGCGAATGAACACATATTAACATTCATTCGCGGATTTAAGCGAAGCAGTGTAGTAGTTCGTGCTTCTCCTCACGGTTTGGGCTATCGTGGCCATTTTAATTATTGTTTCCCAGTCGGGTATCGAACTCCTGTTCTCCCGGCGGCGGCTCTGGGTGGTTCTGTGCGCTGTGCTGGCGGGGTGTGTGCTCGTCATGTGCATCCCGCTGAGCCCCTATCGCGGGTACACCACACAGAGGCATTACTGGTTTGTGAGTATCGCTCGCCGTATTAACATCTTTGAAGTAAACACTTCAAGTTGAGAAATTTGTCCTGATAACGTCGTATAACTCGTCGAACGCTAGCTGCTCGCAAAAATAAGCATGATTCATTGTCACGTTCCGCCTGAGCCGAGCGTGCAAGCGAGAGCGCGGGTCAATCGATAGAGAATTCGTGTCATCGTTACCGAGCGCTTGACTTTGACTTGACTTTTAAGTCACCGTTACCGACACCTCTGACGATTCCTTTTCACTTCTGTTGCGATTGCCGGAGTGCTAGTGTCTGTTTTTTTTATATTTCGAGGCATTACACTTGGTCATAAGTGAATATCAACGTCGGTTGCAATACTGAAAGGGTCACAGATGTGTTGCCGGCCTTTTACAACTGAATTTGTTCTTGTCTTGAAGTTCAGAAACATTATAGGTTGTATATCCCTTTTCTTTTTTTTTCGAATAAAACGTCCATTTTGGATCCCAAAAATGCTTTATTTTATTTTTAAACATGGAAAAATAAATTTTAACCACTGAAAATGAATATTTATACAACATCAAATACACTTTATTAATATAACGTAATCTTTCATTTCAGCACACACAAATAACCACCTACGATGCGAACACCAACCCCGTGGAGTCGAGAGCGGGCGTTCTCATCACTAAGCTGGACGCGTACAATGTACAGTCGGCGCTGACTGCCATAAAGGACAGCGCGCTGTACATTGACAGCGTCGGCGACGGCGCTGACAGTCGTGACGACTTGGCGATCAGCGACGAGGACCTGGTGGTGATCGACGAGGACTGCACCAACTACATATACTGCGACATGCCGCTGCTGAGGCCGCGGTTCGAGAAAACTATGTAACTACTTCGCTAACATACTAATATATTACTTTTTTGGGGGTATACTCATATAGTTGTATGTTGGTATTCATATAGTCACTTTATCATCGTAATTGTCATGTATATAAATTAAAGATAGTACTGCATTTCATGATTCTCTGTGAGAGGGTCGCTGCTTAATCATCACCTGCCGGCATTTGAGTCGATCGCTAGGTTAAGCAGTTCTCACCGCTGACGGGTGATTGATGGGCGACCAAATCTAACACTGGTTTTCAAATATCAGACCTCCGTGTTTCGAAAGACACGGTAAACGGCTGATTAGCGTCACTGATTGATATAGTCGTGAGATTGTAGGGGTTTCGGGGATGACGTCAGACGGTAGTATGACGTCATCCCCGCAATTTAAGCGGACCCTGGTATTAGACCTGGATAATGCTAGGCTGCTATCATCAGGTGGATCATATGCTAATTTAAAAACTAGGTGAGTAGGTCTTGATTGATGAAATTTAAAGTCAAATTATTAGGATGTGTTGCTTTTAGCTTTGTAACAAAGTATATAACATAACTGACATATAGTATGGGGAATAATATAAATATGCGAATTCGTATTGGGATATGAAAGCGCTATGTTTAAAAAGTATTAACAAGCATTATATAAAAAAAAAGAAAAAAAAAAGAAATAATGATTATCAATTAATCTGCATGTAGGATATACCACCAATTTATTTCCTATTCTTTTAATTTGAAAACAATCAGCGTCACATATATAATATACTAGCAGACCAGGCCATGCGTTGCAGTGGCTGTGTGATTTAGGAAGGTTTTAATAGACAAAACGAATCTCTTTCAAGTCTTTAGTCAGGTGACTTTGACAACAATAATCTTTTTAAAATAAATATGACTCCTCATTAGTACAAATAAAGATAATTTCGTAGGAACAACAGCCTCTTCGTGAGCATGCCCCCGCCGGCTCCCTTCGCGCACTCGCTG
>JANCMC010008574.1:869344-881346 GCA_024363005.1 Charaxes varanes | reverse complement strand
ACAAATAAAGATAATTTCGTAGGAACAACAGCCTCTTCGTGAGCATGCCCCCGCCGGCTCCCTTCGCGCACTCGCTGGAGGGCAACCGCACGTGCGCTGGGGATAAGTGCTCGCTGAGTTTGGTGATGTATGGTGAGTTACTGGACATCAGTTAGGCAGGGTCTCTGTGTGTATGTGTGTGTCTGTGGCATCATAGCTCCCGAACGGATGAAGCGATTTCAATTTGTTTTTTTATTTTTATTAAAGGAGACTTATGTGCGAGTGTTCCTAGACATGTTCGAGGAAAATCGGTTGAACTGTTTAAATGGCGTATGGGATTAATTTGCTGAATTCAACGAACATACCCGAGTGGAGGATCGGGGGTTTTTAAATTTCGATTTTAATGTTATGAAGTGAAAGTTTCTTTAGGCATGTTGGATACTTTTAGAGACTGAAAAAAATCATTAAATTTACGTCATCGTCACCGAACGCTTTTTATACTTTTATGTTAAAACGCTTATTATCAAGTCGTTTCAGTAGGGGAACGCCAAACGAGGCATGATTTCACAGGATATTCCTTGCAAAACATGAATGTAGATTTTTGGCGGAGAATGTTGAGATTTAAGTATAAACTCTTGTACTATAAACAATTACTAGAGGAATACTGTAGTATCCACTGATACTACTTTAATATTATTAAATATTTATTGTAATTATAACTCAACAAATTAGAATAATATGCACGCGTTGTACTCACACTGATCACAATGTACTTAGATAGTCGTTACCAAGTCAACGGTCGTAACACAACTGCCCTTTTTACCTGCGTGTCTCTGTACTTATACTCTTATGAACAGCTACCCTCATTTATGTATACACTGCAAATACGCTCTTGGCCACTTTATTTCTCTTAATTCGGTTCATCGCTCAGGTCCCGCGTACAACACGCTGACGATATGGCCGCGGCGGAACGTGACGCTGACAGGATGGTCGTTCGAGTCCCCGCTACAGCACACCATGATGCGACACGAGCGCCCCGTTTACGACATAGTTCAGTCCACCGCCACCTACCGGGAAACCTTCGCACCACTCGAGTTCACTCTCAATCTTACTGTGAGTAAATTGGGTGATTACCATCTATTGTACTATGGGTGATTCCTATTTATGACATATGAATAATTACATTCTCTTGCATGTGGGTGATCACCATCTATCGCATATGGGTAACTACCATCTATTACATACACTTGATTACTATCTGTCACGTATGGGTGATTATCATCTATCGAATATGAGTGATTATATGATATCACATATGGGTGACTACCGTCTATTGCATACAAGTGATTACCGTCGATCGCATATGGGTGATAGTAATCAATCGCATATGGGTGACCACTATTTTTATTTTATTTTTTCAAATTCAAAATCTTTATTTAACTTAAAGAAACAGGACATAAAATATCTTCAATGGAACCCACACTAGGCACTCCTGTGTCGTAGGTAGCCATAAAGCGTTTATAAACTAGTGAAACTAAACAGAATATTGCTTGGTCATGAAGGTAATTACAAATTTCCTCACACAATGTACAACATAAAAAATATAAAAACTATTACATACGGGTGCTTACCATCTATCGCATATGGGTGATTACCACGAACTATATCTAGATGGTAATCATTTATCATATATTATCATAGGTGAAATTCTTATTATATTTTCCTCTTTCCTTGAGTTGTTAATTTTCTCCTCAGGTACCAGTCTCCCAGCAGAGGTACGTGATGCTGGAGATATCCCACCACGCCCACAAGATCTACCACCCGGAAGACTTCACCGACCAATACAAGCAACTGCTTGCTGTCATGCCCGAATATTTCAACATTGCCTCCCATATGACGTTTAGGAGCAATTATGTGTTTTAATATACGTCCAATTATGAGTTTGTTTATTACGCTTTTAAATCTTAACCTTTAACAATTGATCATTGTGAAATTATGCATACGCTTTGTCAAAAATTTATAAAAGGTTGTGCCTTGATCTCTAATCGATACATTTTTTTAATATGTTATACGTAACATTTAACTTTAGACGAAGTAACAAGTACTATAATGGCAGATGTATTTGTTAATAAAATATTTATTTTTAAGTCAAATTTTCAATAAATCATTGTGAAAATTTGCATTCACATTTACTGTTTCAAAAAGGGGCATAAAATGATAGATTTTAATCGGGAAAAATGTAGACTGAATTAGGCATAAATTTTGTTTTTCTTGATAATATTTTTTAAGTCAAAAAGTCTAGCTTTAAAAATTTGCATTCAAGGATCATTTTGAAGATAACCACAATATAAGTGATGTAAAGGCAAACTCTTACCCTTTGTTCCGTGTACAGTGTACTTACTCCTTTGTTCCGTCTTAAGGTCGGAATCTTTTCGGGAACTGGAAGAATCCGCATCCATATAACGAGAGTATGAACACCGCACTGCGGCACTTTATGTGCGAAAATTAAATTGGTCACTGGTTAACTCGCATTTGAAAAGTGTTATATAAATGTGTTGTGTCCGCGCCATGTTTTTTTTTCTCTTGTTAATCAATTTACACCACAGGCTAAACGCACGTGCCATTTTTATCGTATATAGTATGTTGTATCAAATTTTAATCTTTCTTCTCTGTCACTCATCCTTTCTTATTACTCTACTAGTTCCATTATTCAAAATCCGGGTTCGTCTTCGTGGCGCCATTTTTGTTTTTAAGCCATGTCACTAAGTTAGCATAAAAAAATTTACACATTTGCTGTCGCGGACTTTTATTAAAAACTTTTAAAGGTGAATAATTGAAATGTCATACTGAATTTTTGCGAAATTGTAACCGTTAACGCAGTGTGCGCAGCGGAAGCTTTCAAAAGGAAAAATACCCTGATTTTAAAACATTCCCCATTGGTGCTCCGCTCCTATTGGTCTTAGCGTAATGATATATAGCCTATATCCTTCCGCACACACACACGCAACACTGAAAGAATTTTCAATTCGAACCAGTAGTTTCTGAGATAAGAACCTTTAAGCAAACAAACAAACTCATCAGCTTTATATATTGGTATAGTGTATAGATTTATACACAACTGACGTACTTACAATTGCCGCCACTTCACGCCGATCTCATGTGAGAAAGAGGTACTGGTACCCGGACGCGCCGGCCCAATTCAGCTGCAAGCGATATATACATATATACATACATATATATCGGATATTTCTAAAACAATATTAAATCATATATACTCTATATACGTTCTAAGCCTTCCAAATTTGATAGCAAAGCCTTTTTGTAGAATCCTTACGCTTCCGTAGAGAGACTAGGTTATAAATATCCATTGATGTTCACACACAAGTCCAAACATCAATCGAGCTAATAAAAACGTTATGGGGAATAACAAAAAAAAATCGAGGTCATCGACCGCCACACTATCAATTCCTTCATTTCTGTTTGCTGAACACACAAACGTGATAACCGAAAAAAACAGAGTATCTTCGGAAAAAAATCCTATCTCCGTTTTATCGGTTTTTGGCGTATAGGCGTCTGCCATAATCGACTTGGACAAACAACGAGACATCGATACGAGTCTCGATATATAAAGACGCTTTATATCTATGTGTTTGTTGATATTGTTGGGTTTTTAGAGGTGACTCGAGCTGTGTTTGGTTTGCGTTTGATGCCAATGTACGTGGCGTGATTGGGAGCCTACCTATAGAGTACATCCGGTCTGGAATAATAAGTGATTCTGTCTAATATTTTTTTTATATGACATGGACGTCTGTTCCTAATGCCTGTTATAGAAAAATATTTTTTTGTAGAAATATATAAATGCACACATATAGAGACTCGAGGCTTGAATCGAACCCACGACCCCCGGAACGGAAGGGTCACTGTCCACTGCGTCAACGGAGCAGTCATATTATATTTCTATTTTCATATACATAAACCCAAACTCAAAGCGGGAATTGAACCTACAACCCACGGACTGGAAGATAGGGTCGCTGCCAAATGCGCCCACGGACCAGTCAAATATATAACATGTGAGAATATCTTTCATCTGAATCTGAAGTCACCATTTTATAGACATAATATATCCTAAAAATAACGTAATATGCGGAGTGTTTACCCTATTTGCTCTACACATTTAGAAATAGTTTAGTTCTACTCAACATGTGTATTGTTATTATATTAAAAGGTGAAGAAATAAAAATTAAATCTGTCTATCTAATATTAAGCCTAAAAATATTAGAAGTTTCTTTAAATAAATTAAAAATAAAACTAGTGTGCCTTAGAGCTCGACTGAAGTAACAGTACTTCTACATATGTATAATTGAACTTTAAATTAAATTTACAATTGTATTCATTTTAATTATAACATTTAATGTATTGAACAAAATATTAATTTACAAAATTGTTCAAGAACGAATTGAAATTACTAAATAATTAAGAAATCAGTGTTCGCGTTATACATTCACCAGTTCCCAAGTCCAGAATGCGAAAAAGGTTTTTTTTTAAACTAATACAATAAGATAAAGTAATAAATACATATTTTTACTCTAAATTCAAATAAGTGCTGATAAAGAAACTGTGAACAATAAGGATAGCAGCTCTTCCTATATTATTTTTACTTTTAAAACCTATCCAGAATGCATTTACGTAAAATAATCACGTACACTTAGCGTTATCATTGGTTCCTAAAATCAACATATTATGACATAATGACTTTCTGAAAGAATCAATGTCACTGTAGGTGTCCATGGGCGACGATGATCACTTAGGTGACAAGTATGCTCGTTTGCCCGCTTAACCCATAAAAAAAATTAAAAAAAAAAGAAGAAGAAGAAGCAAAGGAGAACTAGATACTAAACTGCTTTATCGCAGTAAATTTATAGATTAAATTGTGCTTTACCTGCGTGAAGTCTGCTGCCATGAATGCTTGCTCAGCCCCAATATAACCAATAACCGGGAGCAATAACAACTGATACTTGTGTCTTAGCTGACGAAGCGTCACCGCCAGTAATCGTAGACCGGATTGACCTTGAGCCATTGGCTGTCGACCAGCATTATACCTGAATTGTTTTGTATGAGATCATATTTACATTAATATCCCACATTCGGTGCAATGAAGTCAAAACAGCTTTTTTGCCATTTTATAGGGCTTTTTTGTTGTTCATATTTGTTTCCTTGTTACTGGTTTGCTCTCAATAGTATGTTTGAATTTAATCATATTAATTTAAGCAAAAGTTTATGAAATAGTACAAAAATATATAAAAAAAATTAGCTGTGCCCGCGACTTCTTCCGCATAAAATTAGAAAAAAAAGATTTCATTTTAGCGTGATGATTATTAGCCTATAGCTTTCCTCGATAAACGGGCTTTCTAACACTGAAAGATTATTTCAAATCGGACCAGTAGTTCCTGAGATTAGCGCGTTAAGGCAAACAAACAAAAAACCTCTTCAGCTTTATATATTAGTATAGATTAAAGATAAAATATATTGTAACTGCCCCTTCCACACAGAATGTGCAACAATATAATTATTATTTTTAGTTGCTAAACTTCTCCAATCTCACCTACTGTGAAATATTTCTCTCTGAAATAGAAATGCATTATATATAGATCATACCAGAAACGACTGCAATACCTAGGGCAGACACTTGACATGTCCATTTTTTGTATAAAAATGGAATAGAAAAAATGTAAACATTATGCCAGAGCCAGACATAGGTTAAAGTGTTTGTACATTTTGTCCTTGAAGTCCACAAAGTGCTACCCAAAGTCCCCGGCCACACTACATGATCATTCAAATAAAGCTATGTCTGGCTCCGGCATTACGACACTTAGGTACGTATAACATTACCATTTACCTTAGCATTCCTTGTTAAAGAAAAACATGGTGGAATACCGACAGAAGTGAAAACTTGAACTTACGCGGCCAGAGGTGTCGGTAACAGTGTCAGGGCTCAATGGCTTTTCCCCCATATGAAAAAATGCCTAACGATTATGTTTTCATTTCATAATTACATATAGGAAATTCATTTTCAGCAGACGCCCCGTAAAAATAAGTTAATATTGACTGATGTCAATATTAACTTATTTTTATTAAATTCACCTATATTTAATATTGTAGTAATATGTAATTATCCAATTATTTCGTAGGCTCAAATAAATTTTGCTATTCTACTGCGCCATCTATTGCTAATTATGGAACGACTGTTTCATAACTTGGCAATGGATGGCGCTTTTATAATAAAATAGTTAAAAAAGCGTGCGGTGATGATGAAACGAAATCATGTTTTTCTCCATCTCAATAAGTGGAGGAGTGAAGAGTTTGAGGAGGTCGTGGCCTAATCAGTGGTCGGCATTTGAGTCGATCGCTAAGTTAAGCAACACTAACAGGGTTACGTAACGGTGTGATTGAGGACTGGCGTAGAAAGTCTAGTTGTATAAATATTAGTGAAACAACGCATTGCAGAGTGATACAGCCGGCGCACTTTATTAACCGGCCCCGATATATCTATATGTTATTGTATATAAGCTGTAACATACAATAAAACAAAGAGAGCTAAGCTATCTCTTATATCTACTAAAGTTATAAACGCGAAAGCATGTACACATGGATGTATGTTAAACGCTCCTTCACGAAAAAAATACTGAATTGATTTTAATAAAACTTTACAATAATATAGTTTATACACCAGAATAACACATAGGCTATAAATCATAAAGATATAAGTAGTAATTAAGAGAAAACTTTGCTGTCTGCGAGCTATTCTGGCGTGCGCACCAAAACCCTTAGAGTCATACGTATATAATGTATGAAGGAAATGTTTATCTTAAATAGTTCTACAAAAAGGCCGGCGACACCAAATATCTTTCATATTTAAGCCATTAACGCCAAAATAGTGAAACATTATGGAATGGGAGCGGGAAAAGGACAGGAAATAGGAACCGGGACAATGTCGTAGGATAATAAATATATAAATAAATAAATATATAAACAACTATATGACACACGGACGTCTGTTCCTAAGTTAGATAACTTAATGCCTATGTTATAGGTAACAGCCGCCTGTTATACACAAATATATTTTTTTTAGAAATATATAAATACATATATATGGATGATATACCCAGACTCGAGGTGGGAATCGAACCCACGACCCCCGGAGCAGAAGGCAGGGTGACTGCCCACTGCGCCAACGGGCGAAAAGTTTGTCAAAAGTTAATCAAAAATTCGCTTTGTAATTTCTATTTTAAAGTGCTTGCGTGCTCTGTAAATAAAATTAGATAGAAGATGATTTAAGGAATTTTGGGGCTACAGAATTCGAACTTGCGTCGTCTAGGTTATCTGTGTCAAATAAAAAATCATCAATAATGTTACGACCATTATAAAATAATTCACACAGACATATTTCTAGTTATTTAATAGGGCATTTTGGCGCAAAGCGTTCAAGGCGATCGCTGTGCGATCCGCTTCTAACCTATCCGCAACAGAGTTACGTTTCGCGCGGAATGAATGAGTGATTCCGTCACTCATTAGACTGCAAACGACAACTTCGAGCAGAAAATATAAACAAAAATATCAATTTTTGGGAAAAGTCCTCCAACTGCATAATTATCAAATAGTTTTCTAGTTATCTTTAAAAACACACTATAAAGAATTATTAATTAAATTGGACATCATAAATGTTTAATGGGGTTTTTAAGATAGCTAGGAAACTATTTATGCCTAATATTCTCACTTTACCAAAGCATAAAGTCGAGTGTAGGTTCGATGATATTCCGACTCGAGAACGAACTGTGTACCAAATGGATTTCAGAGGCCCTAGTATGAACATTTTAAGCCGTTCGAAGCAGACGAGCCCACTTTATTTGGGATAAAAATGTTCGTGCTAGGGCCAGAGAGGGCACGTCTTTATCGTGTCACGTTTTTAACCAATGCTAATGCATCCTGCGTTATATATATATATATAGCACCCTGGTAGTATGGCACCCCCCATAGCACCCCCATAACAACCCTGTGGGCATGCCGCATGCCGCGCCGTTCCGAACGCCAAATGTTAAAGCAATTATATACCAAATATAAACACAATGAAACCAATAATAGAATGATGCTATAAAAAATAGCAACAATGGGGCCATTATAGTATAAAAAATGACAATTTCGCCTTCGAGTTTACATTAAAAATGTTGTTGGGGAAAGGATAATGGCCGCAGAGACCGTTACCATCGGCGATAGCATTAAACACACCTCGCTCCGTGTAACCGAAACCACACGGTTATGCAACCAACCTTTGATAAACCGAACGCGATATTGGAATTTTTAATATGAACTTTGTTTATAGGTCATTCCATAAGCGACATGAAAAATGTCTTATATTAATACATTATTATTACCTATCTATATATACTATTACATGCAGCAAAAACTCCTGGTGGCATTTTACGTAAATTGCGCGGACGGAAAGATATGAAATTTGCTACAATTATAGTTTACATAGAGGAGTGTGTGCGAATACTTATAATTTCTATAAAATATGCAATATTACTATATTAAGAATTAAAAATGTGCATATAGCTTTAAAAGCAAATTGCCAAAATTTTTATAGTGGCTACCTAACCATATCGTTTGCCTGAGCTAGAACCATAGACTATAAACACTTTAAATTAATAAGGCCATTTATTCGTGCGTTGCAGAAGGTTATTAAGACATTGTTTTCAATGTTTTATCTAAGAGTAAGAATATAACAATATATAGCGGGACTGTACTCTATTGGCTATCAATATTGGCGATGATAACCTGCTTATATATCGCCGTATTAAAATTATAGCATTACACATAATGTATTTTGGATTCTTGCCACACGCCCAGCCCATTCCTACGTTAGCGTTGTCTCAAATAAATTATAGACGTATCTACAATGCCTGGAAAAGCATCTGGACCATGGAGACTACACGAAGGGCAACCTTCCTGTGCCCTTTAAACGTAAACTCGTGGATATCTGGCTCAAAAACTTAGTCATTAACCGACGAAAAAATGTCCAAATTCAAGCTTTGCCAGATAATGTTACCAATACGTTTTTGTATGTCTAACATTCGCGTGTTCCCTCCCACTAAGCTTAAATCAAAAGTACGTTTTAGGAATCGGAGTCGGGGTTTGATTCGGGTACCTTGCAGATTATAGTCCATACCCTTTGGCCTCTACCGTTGAACCATTGAGACTCGTTGCACGATTTTTTTTCGCCAATGAAGGTCATGACTTATATCTTCTAGGAATAATGTCCAGACACGTTCCTAATTAAAACAATCGGTGAATGACTGAGATATCTCTTAGAGATCTACGATTTACGTACATATATAAAGGTTAGGGAAACCTAAGCTCTTACCAGAACTTTTGTTTAGTGGATTCATCATTATTTCCATTGTCTTTGTATGTGATATTTTAAAAAAACGAGTTGTACACAAGGGATTTTTACAGTAATTAAAGTTTACGTTGTTTTAAACTTAAACATCAATTGTTATTATATTGTTTATTCTCCATTGAAATAAAAGCGTATATTTAAAAATATACCATTCTCCTAAACCAACCTTTGCACCTATGCACGTCGCACTAAATCTTTAAAGCTATTTACAATATAATCTACTGGCAAATAAGTACATATAAAATAGCTTAATGACTCAGTCGAGTCTTTAGAATAATCCTATAAAGTATTTATATAAGAAAATAATATTGATATAGCTTATACGCCGCATTGGTGTTCGTTTCCTGTATTTGACTCGCAACTTCGTTCGCGCGAAATTAAGTAAAAAAAATAGATTCAATTTTAGTGTGACGATATATAGTCAATAACCTTCTTCGATAAATAGGCCAGCTAACATTGTAAGAATTTTTCATATCGGACCAGTAGTTCCTGAGATTAGCGCATTCAAGCTAAAAAACAAACAAACAAACTCTTCAGCTTTATATATTAGTATATATTAATATGTGAAGCGAAAATTTTCGGTACCATTTTATGAAAATTACGCTTACGGAAAAGTATTACATTTGGCACAATTATAAAGTATGGTTTGCGAATGCTAATATTTATGCATTATTGATACATTCAATTATTTAAATAAAACCTCACACACACTAATCCCAAACGATTTACATACACATGTATACATTTTAACCTTAGGATTGTGTCAAAGAGTAGATGACGTTCGTAAAAGTATTATTAAAATTTCGTTGTACAAACCATTGAAACTTTGCTTTCATAGCTTTAAATAAGCATATAAGTACGTAAATCTAAAGATTTGAGGTCGAATTTCGGCCACCAGGCGATCTCATTAATTTGGCGAATAAAAAATGATGTGCAATTGTTAATAATAATAGCTGATAGAATCAGGCGTTTTTTGCGGAAATCCATGATATGCATGATAAACTAAACTACTTTGCTTTAATCCGCGAATGAATACGAGGGAAAATCGGTGTAATGCTGCAACCCGACCTCAAAGCTATTAAAAAAACGTTGGTATGCCAAAATGTTGCAATAATGGACCGTACAAATTGCTTATGCAAATTCTTGTAAAGCAAACAAAAACTAGTATACAGTATTCTTGGATACGTTAGCGATGTTTGACATCAAGAAAGGCTTGGACTACAGTACTTTAATGAAATATAAAATGTTGCTCCATTTACATAAACTTATAGAAAACAATATTAATTCCGTACAATTAAGTGCGGTAAGAAAAAATTACATCTCAATTATTGTCATTAGGGTTGTCGATTAATTGTTTAATATAATATTCCTATCTTCGTAATATTCGTGTTTTTTCACATCGTATTGTAATTCATCGTGATAATTATTTATTAATTATTCAGTTTATACTATATATAGCATTTGCTCTGCAGTGGTTTTCCATTGTAGAGCAGATACCCTACCCTGTTTTAATTTGTCTCTACAAAATTATTTTTCTCGTAATGTATGGATATTATAATCTCTCAAGAAGGATATAGGATATAGCCTATATCCAGCAGTAGAGGTCAAATTAAAATGATGAATCTCTCAAAGCAATATTCATCTTTGTGTTAATCCCATATTGTAATTATTATTCACAGTATACTTTCTCACACTGTTTTACTGCAGAGCAAATAAAATAGGAACACCTGAAATCGAAACTTTATATGAAACGAAGGAATCTATCACTTGTACGAAATGTAAGCCATCTAGACAGTGGCTATTTTTAACAGACTAAAAAAAATCCAATCAAACTGAGTGACACTATTGACAAAGGTGAGAACCCTAATTATGACGGTCGGTAAGTCGGTGCGGAGTTAAATTGAAGAGAAATAAACAAACACGTATTATTTATAATGAATCGTATGGTAGCATCAAGTGGCATTCTCATCTCGGGGTACTCGTTCCTCCCACTCCCGCGCTCGCTACCATTGGTTCAGCTCGATCGGTCGCCGCCTACACTCCTGCGCACATTTTACTTCAAAACAACTCCATCGTCCCAATAAACAAGTCTTGAAGTCCATTGTCTCATCGGTGTGTCGATATACTCGCGTGCGTCATAGATCCGTTAGAAATGTGAGGCAAAAAGCTGAGCTCGGAGGCTTTCATTACTCGGACGCGCACCATAAATGATCAGGGTACAACCAATTACATAACCCGAGTGTCTGATGGCGAGTCGTCCCATGGCCGTCGCGAAACTTACGTGGACGGCTCGATAAGTCGAACCGAAATAACGTATCGATTTTGACGACAGCTTATATTAAAATATCATTTTAATTTACTATTAAAGTATGTAATTAACCAATGCTAGTTTCAAAAGACGTGGTCAAGGTTAGCCGGAGATAGAGTTCAGTGGTGCAGCTTGGAGGAGGCTTTTACCGCAGAAGGCGGCCCTTATAATTAAGATATACTAATATAGTTCTCAAATTATACTAACAAAAAGCAAACTCTAAGGAGAGAAATAAAGCTTTATTGTTATTAATTTCAAGAG